>JAUTBS010400304.1:0-17399 GCA_032361285.1 Aequorea victoria | reverse complement strand
TCCTGACCATGGGATCTTCCTTTCCCGAAATAGACCCTCCCATGCAAAAGGCATAACACCCACCACCCCCAGAAATGAAAAGACTTGCACCTTAATCCCTCACATTCAATAGTTTCATCATTTGGCCCCAAAAACAATTGCAATTAACAACCCCAAATTCATACTTAATTAATTCTCGCATCAATACTTATTTAAATAATTTACGGGATGTCACACACGAAATGAGTTTGTGCATAACAAAACTCATTTGCAATAACAGATTAGTACTACATTTTTGAATTTAATGAGTATCTCATTTGTTATTGTAGTAAACAAAATGAATTTTATGCACAAAACAACTAAAACCTCATGTTCTAAGGATTATGAAGTAAAATACACTACTCATTTTACAATCAATAAAATACATTACATTTTTCGCCATACTGTACTCATTTTCGAAATGCTCATTGTAATGTTCGGATTGCAAAAACGAAATTGGAAAAAATTGGAAAATGATGAAATATCCATATTTCGAAAATGATGAAATCAACAAAATACTCTATTACGGCAATCTGATTTCAGAGATAGGGTTGCAAAACCATAATCATATGCTTCCGCAAACTTGAACTAATGAAATCTCAAAAATAGGATTCGAAAATGTTAAAACACGACTTACCTTTGATTTTCTTCTTTTCTATTTTACCGATTACACCATAAACTCCCTGATTCTTCGCGATTCGGATTGCGATTCTCGCGAGGATCCCGTTTGAACCATCTTTGATTTTGTTTAAACGGTTACAATCACGATATGCGCGCTCTGGGAAGGTTATATTAGACTAGAATAATCTTTTTAGTGCAAAATCAAAGTTATCCCTAAATACGGGTTTATGTAGTAGTTACACCTAATAAGTTCTGTTATGTAGTACTTATACCTAAATAACTTTAAAATAAAATGAAAAATCATTCGTCGATCCTTCCATTTTTGATAATTTCAATGAATTACTCTTTAAACTGCCAAGTAGGCAAGATTCGGACCAAAAACAAATTAGAGTTTCCTTTCGAGCAATTTTTTTGAAAATTACATCGGTGAGTAAACTAAAAAAAAAAAAAGATCAAATAGATGGGTCACTAGTTTAATCAGAATCAAATCGTGAAGTCATAATTATATTATTAATAAATTTAAAAGTATAGTAATTACAAAAATAGGTATAAAAATTACAAATAAATAATTAATATTATTTTTTAAAATATTTGTTTCAATATTTTTTTTTATTTTTAGAATATAAACAAATAATAAATATATTAAATCCACACACTTATTTTCTTTATACACCCACTAGTACAAGTATTAAAACATTATGCATGAGTATTAGAAGTATCTTGTGGGTGTATAAAGAAAAAAAATGTGTGAACTTAATAATTTTGAAACTTGGGCTGTTTTATCAAACCGGGACCGGTTCGATTGGTTCACGGTTCAACCGGCGATTTTTTCAATTTTTACAAAATAGGTCGATTTTTTGATCTTACCGATTTTAATGGTTTAACCAAACCAGAATCTCGATCGGTCGACAGTTCAACCGGTCGATCTGACCCAATTTTCAAAACATTGCTTTCGATATTATTTTTAAAAAAAAATCTACATACAAAATTAAAAACTACTTTTCTAAAAAAAGATAGTAATACTGCTATTGCATTTATTTAATATATTTTATGCTCATAACTAGTATCATATAATAAATACGAGACAATAAAATAAAACGGTTATTAGCATTATTATTTTAAAAAAATGATTTTTAGACCTGCTTTGCTTGTTTTAGAAAGTTAAAATCACCACATGAACCCAATTTGTTAAATAGGTAATAAAACATGACTTTGTGCTAGGCTAACCGATTGTGAAGATGAAAAATTAAATAAAAAGTAATTGATGGAGCGGAGTTAGGATTTTTTTGTTAGAGGGAAAAAAATTTAAATGATATAAAATAAATAAAAACATTACTCAAAAAATTTATATATATATATATATATATATATATTGATAATATATAATTTTAATTCACAAGCATATTATCATAATTATAAATAATTTTAAAATTTAAATTTACCAACACATAAAAATATACAATAACATTCACAAAAAATATACAATCAGATTGTTCAATACACAATCAAATTGAATCTATGATACATAATCAGTTCATGTTGTCAGATTATGAAAAAATACAATAATTTATTAATTCATGTTTATTTTACATTTGTTTGAACTCTTGAGTGCTTACTTAGATTCATATTTATATCTTTATATACAAATTATCTCATTGCTATACTATATTAATTTTGAAAAATAATAATTAAATATCAGATACAGAGACCAATTAATTAAATTAAATTCACAGAAAATTGAACTTGAAATTGAGAGTCAATTAAAATTTAAAGAATGAAGAATTTCTGAAATAAGAATGAGTCAATTAGTCAATGACACTACAATAAGAAAAGAACAAGTAGTAAATGAGTGAGCTAAAAATGCTAACAACAGTAATTGAAGGAGCCCGATTCAGAATCATTCCGATCTCCTCACATAGGCCCAAGCCCATGAAATATGGATCGGGTTATATATAAAGGGATGACGGACCATGGATAGGCCAGACACCTCGACCATAGAACATGGGTCGAGCTCCTTCATCATCGTCATCAGATCGAGCATATAAGAGTAGCCGCTCAGCATTACTGAATGTGGACCGAGATGTCCATTGGCCGAGATCCAAGCACGACAGTCTAAGCAAGGATGAATGAGCTGACAAGGGGGCATTAACTGAACCTTCAATGAGCATTCAATGCGCGATTAATGGACATTCAATGCGCGATTAATGGACATTACTCTACCTCAGCAGGAGTAGGCTTGGTTGGGAGTAGGGGGACAGCAGAAACATGACCACCCATGACAGGGACAACTTGTCCCCCTTTGGCATCTTACTTACCTATAAATATGAAGATTCTGATAACCTATAAAGTGTATGCAATTTTCTCCACTTAACATACTAGTCTCATGATTCTTAGTTGGATTATTCCTTACTAACTTAACCATCGGATGGGCATTTCAGCAACAACACCCCATCGGGCAGTAACTTTGTTCTCTTTTTGCAGGATCGAAGATCCATCCAAGGTGCGAATCCATGCCTAATTTACTTCAACCCGATCAATACAAACCTTGCGAATTCACACTCGCACCTTTGGCACCGTCTGTGGAAATTTTCAACCAGACAAGCCTGACTGTTATCCATGACGTCTCCATTAAAGATGAGCTCATGAGGAGGTGACGATCGGTCCAGTAGAGAGCATAGTCTTATGGATAAATTTCAACCAAGAAATTAGCTAAGTACAAGGGCAAGAAGCCTATGCACCAAACACCTAAGCATCTTGAAAAAATATTCGACTGCCTTCAATGAACTGAGAAACGAAATTGCATAGTTAAAGGTAGCTCTGAAGTCCAAACAACATGAGGCCGGCCCTACACGTAGTAATGTACAACCAACCTCTTCACCAAGAAGGAATCTTGCTCCTCGGCCTGATCAAATTCAGCACTGGAGGACGAAGACACCTTGGAATTTTAAAAAAAGAAAGAAAAAAGAGAAAATGTGGAGATAAGGTTGATATGATGTTTGAAAAAAATCTTTCATAAATTTTCTTACAAGCAAGCTATATGTACTCATGTATGTATAATCCCACGAGAAGAGAAGGAATGTAATGTGACACATTTAATCACTTTATTTAAAAAAAAAAGAGAAAGAAAGAAAAAGGTGTGACCCATGAGAAAAATTATGATTTTGGATTTTCTCCTAAAATAAGTTTTCAATTCTCAAATATACACATATAGATACATATGTGTATGTGCATAAATATTTTCTTAATGTGAGGAGAGAAGCATGATTTGCCGATTTTAGAAGGAAAAAAAAGGATGACCTAGATGATGACACACATGGAGTATGGGAATGGTTTTCCCACCTTTTCAAGTTTTCATCACCTCAAATTATACATGTGTAAATATATTTATATGAGTCTCTCATGCGATGAGAGAAAATTGATGGGACAATTTTTTACTCAAAGAAGAAAAGAAAGAAAAAGGAAAAATAAGGGGAGATGTGCAAAGAAAATTAATGAAATTTTAGAAAACTTTTTCTTTCATATTTTTTGTATTCATCAAGATATAAAAGCACATAAACATATACATAAATATCTCCATAAGAGGAGACAAAAGTGATGTGACCATTTTTAGAATTAATGAAAAAGAAAAATAAATAAAAAATTATCAATTTGATGGGTTGAATGATCCATGAAAGAGTTTTCTTTCAAAGGTCATGTCTTCCATCATGGCTCAAGCAAACCATGGTTGAGAATTGACCTAACCAAGGAAATCAAACCCTAGTTAGAAGGTGGTTAAGTTAAATGAAAATCAGGGTTAACTTAAATGAGGGTAAATGAGTAATTTCATCATCAATCTCATACCTATAAAAAGAGGACTTATCCCCATTATTTTTCTTGATGATTTTCGTGCAAGAGGTGAGGGAGAAGGAGAGAGGGAAGAGGAAGAAGAAGAAGAAGAAGAATGAGAAAAAAAAGAATGAAGAAGAAGAAGAAGAAAGAAAGAAAGGAACAACAAGGAAGAAACTAATATCCTTTTATCTTCTAACAAGGTTAGTGATCCATGAAACCATCTTTTAAATTCTCCTACCCCCTATTAATCCATGCTTAAATCGTGTTCTTGGAGCTTTGAACAAAAGAAAAAATTATAGAAAATACCTAGAAAGAAGAAAGAACCTAACTCATGGAGTCTTTCTAAAATTCTATTTTAAGGTTTCAAGAACTAAAATGTGTAAAGAGACTTAAACCCTAAAGTAAATTTGATTTTGGAATTTTCGGGGGTATATAAATTTGTGTAGAACATGTATGATTTTTATTGGAATTTAAAAAGATTATTTAATATTCAACCCTAATTTATAATTCTTGGGTGCTTAGTAGGCAGATTCAGAGACCATTTTGGAGAATTTTAATTAAATCTCGAAAAATCGCTTGAGATGATCCACATATTTAAAGTAAGGTTTAAGGATCCATTTTTACCCAAAAATTACAAAACTCATTTTCATTGGACCGATTTTGAGTACTTAAGATTCTCCCAAACAGGGACCAAAAATGAATTCTGTTTTTGATAAAAATAATTAGACATATTTTCAGAGAGATTTACGCGTTTGTCCCTTCATTAAAAAGTTTTATGACACATTGATATAACTTTTAAAATATTAGAAAAAAAATACAGTAAGGTTTAGCAATTTATTTTGAATTTCTAAGTGAGGTGGCAGAATCTGAATTTTGGAAAAAACCAAAAAAAAAATTGTGTTCCAAGAGGAACTAAGTGCGTAATCCTAAGAAATTGAGTTTTTAGAAACTCTAATAAATGATTAATACATACAAAAATATTATTAAGATGATAAAAAGTCAACTGATCCTTTAGATCAAAAAGGCAAGAGGTTGAGTTGTAGGAATTCATGAAAGAGAATGGTGTAAGCTTAAAAAATTAAGCCACATTAGGTTCATCTAAACAACATAGGACATTGTCATACTAATATACATGAAAAATAAGTTGATACTAATGCTTGGGTATATTACATAACCTAGGCATCGAAGGGGGAGCCTTGGAAAGAGTTGTGCCGCCTCAGAGTTGAAAGAGATAGGTGTTGCGTTGGTCGACAATCAAGTGAGAGTGACTAGCAATATCATAATAGATTGTGTATTATGAAAATATTTTCTTGATTTTAAATACCTCTATGGAGCATGCATTGCTATCATGTTTTACATAATGAATTACTCATCATGTTTATGAAAGAGTTTTGTGAAAGTTATTGTGAGCATGTGTTACTTGTACAAATAAAAGTTATTTTCTCTTTAAATATAGACATTATGAGCATGTGTTGCTTGTGTGTGTGAAAATATATATTTTTTAAATATATTATCTTGTCGGAAGGTTCAATGGTTTGTGGGTAACCATCCCGTATTATTTTGCCCGGCGTAGCCCAAAAGTGAGCATTTATTTAGCCCAAAAGTGGGCATTTATTAGCACCTACCACTGGTGATAAAGAGTGGCCCTTATCTCCACCACTCTAATTAAGTGAGTCGTGAATGAAGTTGTGGTACCGTTACAACTCTCGGTCGTGACGTAGATGACTACTTGGCCACCAGAGGACGTAATATGTGTGTGTGTTTGTGAGCACGTACATTATGCTATTAAGCATTTTTGAGTTGGGCTAAAAATTCGTACGTTTAGAAATATGAAAGTTATTTTCTAAACTTGAAAGATTGGGTCGTAGGGATGGGCGTTAAAATATGAAAGTATTTATAAATTATTAAAGCTGGGCCGTAGAGCCATATGTTGAAAAGATAAAAGAGTTTTTGTAAAGTTTTATGAGTTGGGCTAGTGAGCCACATGATATAAATATATTCTTCTACATGAGTTGCATGAACAAGTGTTTTTCTGTATAAAATTCTTCATGAATATTTATTTGTCGTGGTATATTTTTTATTATGATCCTAAGTCCACTCTCCTGTAACCACTCGTAGTTGCAGATCTTGTTATAGGGTAGATGGTCGGTCCACCATGGTACGATTGAGATTGAAAGATGTGTGATGTAAGTATGAGACCTGGATAAGGTCATCAAAAATGAATTTGTAGTCAATAGAGAAGTGGCTCTCATTTCTATTGTTGGAGATTGTGTATCCAGTACATGATTGTGTAATTAGCTCGAAGTTGATGTCAATTTTGTTCAAGTCATATTGAGAATATATGAATGAAGTATAGTGATGCAGAGTGCATCCTTAGTAATTTTATTAAGTTTTTGATCAGGTGAGCTTGTGTTGCACCACTCCGAGCAGATAAGACATCCTCAGGGAGTAGGTGTGATATTTTGGTATCAGAGCTCTAGGATATAGGTTCTGTAGACTCGGTTGTGTCTGGTACTATGGTGGACCATAGGATTGTGTGTTAAGTTGTTAAGAATTGGGTGATTGTTAGGGACATCTTGCCCTTGTCTTCGGACGTTTGGTTAACTAACTCAAAAATATGATTGAAAACGCATTGGAGCCGATGTTGATTCTAATTGGAAGTCTTAGTGTGTTGATTGGATTGGGGAGATAGCCTTAGTGGTCTAGATGAGTCTATCTGGTTGGGGTGCGGGTTCTAAAGGAATAAAACTTTTATTCTAAATATGTTGATTTTAGGTTAGGAGATAACTCATGCAATCTAAGTAAGCTTATCATGTTGAGAATAGAGTTCTAATGAACAGGACTTTGTTGTTAAGATAGGGAGACAATCCTAATGTTTTGGATGAGCTTGAGAGCTCGAGGTGAAAGTTGTAAGTAAATAGAACTCAGTTTTAAGTATGTTGTTTGGGTTAGAGAAATAGCCCTAATAATTTGTGAGAGTTTGAGAGCTCGATGAGGAAGTCCTAATGAATGGAACTTCGATTTAAGAGTGTGAATATGATTGTGGGAGATAATCTGTAAATCTAGGTGTATCCATATGTTGAGTTGGAAGTTTTAACAGATAGAAATTTTTGCCTTGGAAGTATGAATTTTTAGATGAGATGAAAGATTTGGAGAAACGAGAGGATAAGACGTTGAAGTAATTTTTTTTTTCTCTAAGAAGTATCGGGTACTTAAGAATTTTGAGGACAAAATTTTTTTAAGGAGTGTAGAATGTAACACCCCGTGATCTTGAATCAAGAATAATATTTCAATTTCATAATTTTTAAGAGAATAAAATATTGAAGTAAACTTCTAAAAATCAAGATTTGGCGTAAGCTATGTGAATCTAAGTAAAAGATCTGATTGGAGGCCCGAGTTAAAATAAATAAACTGAAAAACTTGAGAAGACTCAAGCATAGTCTTGATAAGTTAATAAAATTTAATTCAAGACTTCAAAAAAGGCCCAATAAAGTAAGAAAATTTCAAGCAATAAAAGTCCAAGTCCAAAAGTAACTTTTGGCACAACAACCAAACTAGACCCAAAATATAAAAATTAAATGGGCAAATAAAGAGATAATTATGTGGGCTTAAATTAAAGCTAAAAAGATAATAAGAACTTTAGAGATAGGCCAAATAAATAGAATAGAGACCAATGTATGAGAGGCCCAAAATAAAAGAAATGAAATTAGCCCAATAAGCTTAAGCTAATCCATGAGACTCAAAAATGAATTAAAACTCAAATGGACCCAAACATAGAATTAAGAGGTGGGCCTAATATTTTATTTTTTATGGGCCAAAATATTTATGAAAATTATTAATGGGCCCAAGTAAGAAAATTTGATCCAAAGTCAAATTTGGCCCAAAATTTTGTCTTTAATAATTATAAAATAATAATATATATATAATGCAGAATATTTGGTCAAAGGAGGGGAATGGGAGGAGAGAACATTGATGTGATGTTTTGAATTAAAAGAAAAAGGAGAAAATAAGAAAATAAGGTTGATGTGATGTTTGGAAGAATTTGCTTCCATAAATTTTATTACAAACAAGATATATGTACACATGTATGTATAATTCCATGGGAAGAGAGGAAATGTGATGTGACACATTTAATTTAATTTAATTTTAAAATAAGATAAAAGAGAGAAAGAAAGAAAGAAAGGAGAAGGTGGGACCTATGAGGTAACTTATAGTCTTGGGTTTTCTCCTAAAATAAGTATTCAATTCTCAAATATACACATATAAATACATATGTATATGTGCATAAATATCTTCTTAATGTGAGGAGAGAAGCGTGATTTGACTATTTTAAAAAATTAAGATAAAAGAAAAAAAAAAAGAAAAATGATGACCTAGGTGATGACACACATGGAGTATGGGAATGGTTTTCCCATCTTTTTAAGTTTCCATCACTTCAAATTATACATGTGTAAATATATATATATAAGTGTCTCTCATGTGAGGAGAGAAGATTGATGGGATAATTTTCTACTCAAAGTATAAAAGAAAGAAAAAGGGAAAATGAGGGGAGATGTGCAAAGAAAATAAATGGAATTTTAAAAAACTTTTTCTTTCATATCTTTCCTAGTCATCAAAATATACAAAAACATAAATATATACATAAATATCTCCATAAGAGGAGGGAAAAGTGATGTGACTATTTTTAGAATTAAAGAAAAAGAAATTGTCAAGTTGATGGGTTGACTAACCCATGGAAGACTTTTCTTCCAAAGGTTATGTCTTCCATCATGACTCAAGAAAATCATGGTTGAAAATTAACCTAACCAAGGAAACCAAACCCTAGTTAGAAGGTGGTTTAAGTTAAATAGAAACCAATATTAAGTTAAATGAGGGGTAAATGGATAATTTCATCATCAATCTCATGCCTATAAAAAGGGGACTTAACCCCATTATTTCTCTTGATGATTTTCGTGCAAGAGGTAAGGGAGAGGGAGAGGGAGAGGGATAGAGGAAAGATGAAGAAGAAGAAGAAAAAGAAAGAAGAAGAAGAAAGGAAGGAAGAGCAAGGAATAAACCAACATCCTTTTGTCTTCTAACAAGGTCAGTGATCCTTGAAACCATGTTTTAAATTCTTCTACCCCCTCTTAATCCATGCTTAAATGGTGTTATTGGAGTTTATAATAAAAGGAAAGATGATAGAATACACCTAGAAAGAAGAAAGAACCTAGCTTATGGAGTCTTTCTAAAATTCCATTTTAAGGTTTCAAGAACTAAAATGTGTAAAGAGTCTTAACCTTAACGTAAATTCAATTCTAGAATTTTTGGGGTTATATTAATATGTCTAGAACATTTACGATTTTTATTAGGATTT
The DNA here is from genome assembly GCA_032361285.1 of Aequorea victoria. Classification (NCBI taxonomy): domain Eukaryota; kingdom Metazoa; phylum Cnidaria; class Hydrozoa; order Leptothecata; family Aequoreidae; genus Aequorea; species Aequorea victoria. The sequence continues at coordinate 7,579 of JAUTBS010400304.1, read as the reverse complement.
AAAAATATTACTTAATACCCCAACCCTAATTTATAATTTTTGGGTGGTTAGTGGACAGATTCAGAGACCACTTTGGGGAGCTTTAATTAAATCTGAAACAATTCTCTAGAGATGCGGCATATATGGAAAGAAATTTATAAGGGTCTATGTTTACCCAAAAATCATAAAACACATTTTCATTGGACCGATTGTGAGTAATTAAGATTCTCTCAAACAGTGATCGAAAATAGACTTTGTTTTTGGTAAAACTATTAGACATATTTGCAGAGGGATTTGGGCATTTTTCCCTCGATGAACAAGTTGTATAACACCTTATTATAACTCTTAAAAATATTATAAGAATTTTATAGAAAGTGTTAGCAAGTGATTTCGAATTTCTAAGTGAGGTGACATAATCTGGATTTTGGATAAAACCAAGAGAAATGGTGTTCCAAGAGGAACCAAGTACCTAAGCCTAAGAAATTGAGTTCTTAGCAGCTATAATGAATTATTAACACATACAAGAGTATTATTAATATGATAAAAAGTTAATTGGTCCTTTACAACAAAAGGAAAAAAGGTTGGGTTGTACGAACCCATGAAGGAGAATATTGTAAGCTTAAAGAATTAAGCCACCTTAGATTTATCTAAACAACATGATACATCATATCTATACACTTATTAGAAGTAAGTTGATGCTAATGCTTGGACATCTTATATAATCTAGGCATTAGTGGGGTAGTCACAGATGGATTTGTGCCGCCTCAGTGTTGAAAGAGGTAGGCGTCGCGTTGGTCGACAATCAGGTGAGAGTGACTAGCAATATCATAATGGATTGTGTATTATGAAATTAATTTATTTGTTTTAAATACTTCTATGGAAAATGTGTTGCTATCATGTTTTACATAACAAATTACGCATCATGTTTATGAAAAGGTTTTGTGAAAGTTATTGTGGGCATGTGTTGCTCGTACAAATGAAAGTTATTTTCTCTTAAAATATAGAGATTAAGAGCATGTGTTGTTTGTGTGCGTAAAAATATATATATTTTTAAAATATATTATGTTGTCGGAAGGTGCCAAGTTTCGTGGGTAACCATCTCATGTTTTTTCCCCGAATGGAGCATTGCCCAAAAGTGGGTGTCATTTTTCCCCGAAGGGGGCGTAGTCCAAAAGTGAGCATTTATTTAGCCCAAAAGTGGGCGATTGTTAGTACCTACTACTGGTGATAAAGAGTGGCCCTTATTGTTAGCCCTAAGATTTTAACGAATCAAATTTGGTTTTAATGATAACAAACAAATGCTTTTTAAATGATTAAAACAAGCTATAATGTTTTAAACATCAAGCTTAAATGATTTCAAACAAAATGCTTTTTGATCATATTCAATATATCGCCTTTATTGATCATATCGTTTCATATATATCTCGCTTAAATGTTAAAATATCATTAAGTGTTTATCTATTAGGATAACTCCCATTAAAGGGGTTAATTTTGTGTTTAACATTGATTTAAGTGATTTCAGGTACTTAAACAAGTTTTCACATTCTTTCCCAAACAAAACCTAATATTTAAACCACTCCCAAACTGAGCCTAAACTCCAAATATCAAAATAGAGCTTTTTGAGTCGACCCAAACCCCATCTGAGTCGACCCAACACATAAGGACACAACACTTTTGTAACAACAATATACCTGAGTCGACCCACGTATCCCATGAGTCGACCCATGCAATTTCAGCTCTCTATAGTTTTGACAGGCTTAACTTTGAGTTGACCCAAGTCCCCCATGAGTCGACCTAAGTAAAAATCAACTCTCTGTTGTTTTGACAGGCAAGGAATTGAGTTGACCCAATATATCCTTGTGTCGACCCAAGTGCCTTATATCCTCATGAGTCGACCTAAGACCACTCTGAGTCGACCCAAGACCAACAAACCATGCCAGAGTCGACCTATGTCAGCCCAGCAATCGACCCAATGCCCATCATGATCTCATGAGTCGACCCAATACCTTTGTGAGTCGACCCAAGTTCAAAATAACGTGCCAGTGTCGACCTGACTCGACCCAGACGTCGACCCATTGCACTACATCTATCCTGAATCGACCCAAAATAGTTGTGAGTCGACCCAACTCAAACCAGTAGCCTCAGAAATATCATGAGTCAACACAATCCTTCTGTCAGTCGACCCAACTCAAACCAGTACCCTCCAGGAACATTTTGAGTCGACCCAGAAAAATGCTAAAGCTGTTTATTTTGTTTTTTAATAGAGAAAAATAATTTATCTCAGAACATTAAATGTCAAGACGTGATCTTCAACGACTATATTAAATCAGGAGTATTTGTGAGGATTTGTTTATTTAGCAATCCCAAGAAGATACCTCAAATCTTTGACAAAGAGAACACAAGATCACAAAAATTAATTGCAAGATACTCTTTACAACAAAAAAAAAAAAAGAAATCAGATCTACGACGAATTAATTTCAGAGTTTAAATTCTTAGACCAAAAGAAAATGAAGACAAAGACACATTTATTGCAAGCACTCCTCAGAATGAAAATCATTAAATGCAAAGATTGAAGAAAAAGCCTATAAAAATGCAGTATCTCTCAAGAATCAAGTAGACCAGACCAGAGAAATCAGTACTTCATCATACAGAGATATCTAAAAAGAGAAACCCATCATACACAAGATCAGAATATCTTCTCATCAATCAGTCTTTCCAAGAGAGATATCAGAAACAGAAGAAAAAAATCTTGTATCACTCATTCAAGATCAGATACAGATCTTCTCTCATTGATTCAGAAGAAGCCCATCAAATCACTATTCATCATCTTGTTCGTGGGTTGTTCATCACAGTACTACAGTGTACAAATATTAACTCTTTACGGAGAGTATTCCATTTGTAACTAATCATTGTAAAAGTAAGGGTGAGTCACTCTGTACTTCACTTTGTGTGTTGTTTAGCACACAAGAATAAAGATTTCAAGTGCTAGAAGTCTAAGGACTTTGGATAGCAGCCTAGAATTCTTTGAAAAGGCTTGGAACATTAGATCACAAGTGCTAGAAGTTCGAGGGCTTTGGAACGCAGCTTGGTGAGCCTTTTGTAGGAAGCTGAAGCGGATATCACAAGTGCTAGAAGTTTGAGAACTTTGGAACGCAGCTTGGTGATAGCTTGTAAAAGGTTTGAAGCACACCCGTAAGTGCTATCATAGTTAAAAAATCTTAAGGAAAGCTTGAGGAGTGGACATAGGCTGGAATAGCCAAACCACTATAAAATCACGGTATCATCCTTCTATCCCTATCTCTTTATTGCTTTCATATTATCTGTGAATATTTATTTTATATATTCTTCTAATTATTATTGTTTTTAAAAGAATTTTTAAAAACTAAAAAGATTTTTAAAACCCTATTCACCCCCTCTAGGTTTATTATTGAATAATAATTGGTATCAGAGTTTCGTCTCTTATTTTTAATTTAACAGTCTAAGAGGATCCTATGGCAACCTCTGCTGGAACGACCCTCTCTGAGGGATAATCTACTAATAGACCTCATTTGTTCTGTGAAAAAAAATTACAACTATTGAAAATCAAAAATGAAAATCTATATACAAGCTGTAGATTATGAATTATGGAAAATTACTGTATATGGCTCTAAGAAAGCCATTATAGAAAGAGAAGGAATTACCACTCCAAAAGATGAATTGGAATGGAATAAAAAATGACATTCGAAAAATGCAAAGAAATTCTAGAGCTATGAATTTACTTTATTATACTTTAGATTCTAATGAATTCAATAGAATATTAATTTGTGAAACTGCCAAGGAAATTTGGGATAAATTAGAAATTACTCATGAAGGTACAAATCAAGTTAAAGATTTTAAAATAAGTATGCTAGTACACGAATACGAACTATTTAAAATGCATAGTGATGAAAATATTTCTAGCATGTTCACGCGATTTACTAACATTATTAATTCTCTAAAATCACTTGGTAAATTATATATTAATGTTGAAAATGTGAGAAAGATTCTCAGGTCACTACCAAAAGGATGGGATGCAAAGGTCACGTCAATCCAAGAAGCTAAGGACCTCAAAATACTTAGCCATGATGAACTCATGGGGTCATTAATAACACATGAGATTATCCTTAAAGGAAGAATAGAAGAAGAAGAAGAACCAAGGGCAAAGAGAGGTATGATTTTAAAATCTGTACAAAAAGAGTCTTCTGAAAAAGAGAACTCAAGTGACTGCAATGAGGAAGGTGACGGCATAACAGTCCTCAGTCGGAAGTTCAACAAATTTCTAAACAAAACCAGGAATTTCAAAAGAAAACCCTTTAAGAAAGATGTGAAAGGAGAGACAAATAAAGAACCCCCTACATGCTACGAATGCAAGAAACCAAGACATTACAAAACTGAATATCCTCTTCTGAACAAAGAGAAACCCAAGAAATTCATAAAAAGGGCAATGAAAGCCACATGGGATGACTCAGAACAAAGTCAAGAAGAATCAACATCAAGCGATGAGAAAATTGTAAACCTCTGTCTCATGGCCAATGAAAAAGACACCAGTGATGATGAGGTATTTTCTAATCCAAATGACTATGATGGACTATTAATGCTTTTAGTGAATTACATCACAAGTTAGAAAAGATGAATGAGAAAAACAAGATTTTTAAATAAAAAATCAAAGATCTTTCAAAAGAACTTGAAGAATTGAAAGTTTTACATCAAACACTAATTTCTGAAAAAGATAATCCTTCACACATTCACAAAATAAATCTATTGGAAAAGGAAAATGAGTTTTTAAAATTAAAAGCAAATAATTTGTTTGTTACAGTTACAAAGTTTACAAAAGCGGAAAAAAATTTAAATAGACTTTTTGGACAACAAAGATGTATTTATCATAAAGCCGGTTTAGGCTACGAAGAAACAAATAATCAAAAGTTGTTCAAAGACCTAACAACTCATGAAATATTATACTGTAATCATTGTGGTAAATTAGGACACATTAAAAAGAAATGTAAAGATAAAAACAAAATCTCGATTCCTAAAAATAGAAATCACACAAAAACTAACAATGAAGAACCCAAGAAAGAATGGGTACCAAAAGAAAAGGTATGATTGTTTTTATAGGTATGTTTCAAGTCTACTCGACAAAAGGACAGATGGTTTCTAGATAGTGGTGTTCCTGACACATAACGGGTGATAAAAATAAGTTCATATCAATCACACCAAAGAATGGAGGACATGTAAGCTTCGGTGACAACTCCAAATGTACAATTTTTGGAGTTGGCACTATTGGTAAGAATTTCCCTCTATCTATTGAAAATGTCTTATTTGTTCATAGACTGAAACATAACCTGCTTAGCATTAGTCAACTATGTGATAAACGGTGTAAAGTTGTTTTTGAAACAAATTCATGTAGAGTAGAAAGAGTTAGTGATAATATAGTCCTATTTGTAGGATATAGAAATGAAAATGCATATACAATAGATTTCGATGAAATAGAATCTCAAGAAATTAAATGCTTAGCAACTATTAATGAAACTAGTTGGTTATGGCATACAAGGTTAGGACACGATACCATGGATCTAATTTCAAAATTATCTAATAAAGAACTAATAAAAGGTCTTCCTAAAACTAAGTACATTAAAGATAAAATATGTGATGCATGTCAATATGGAAAACAAGTAAAATCTTACTTCAAGAAAAAGGATTATATTTCTACAACTCGACATCTTCAACTATTACACATGGATTTGTTTGGACCAACATCTATAGCAAGCATGAGTGAAAAGTATTTTACTTTTGTGATTGTTGATGATTACTCCAAATATACATGGGTAATATTCATTGCACACAAAAATGAAACTCACTTACACTTTGCAAAATTATGTAAAAGAATTCAAAATGAACAATGGTGCGTAATCAACAACATTAGAAGTGATAGAAGAGGAAAATTTATCAATAAAGACTTTGAAAAGTTCTGTGATGAGAATGGAATAGGACACAACTTCTCTGCACCTAAAACACCTCAACAAAACAGCGTAGTAGAAAGGAAAAATAGAACCCTACAAGAAATGGCTAGAACTATGCTTAATGAACATCATCTAGAAAAATACTTCTGAGTAGAAGCCGTTAATACAACCTGCTATGTATCAAATAGAGTAATCATTAGGTCAAAATTAAATAAAACTTCATATGAATTATGGCATGGAAAAAAACCAAATATAGGTTATTTTCATGTGTTTGGATGCAAATGCTTTATATTAAACACTAAAGATAATCTTGAAAAGTTCGATGCTAAATCGGATGAAGAAAGTTTTCTAGAATATTCAACAATGGGTAAAGCATATAGAGTATATATATCAAAAGAACTCAAGTTGTTGAAAAATTTATGCATGTAGTTTTTGAAGAAACTAACATAACACAATCCGGAAAGCATAGTGATGATGAATGTACAAACTTGGAAGAAGAAACTGAAAAACTCAATGATGTAAACATTGATACTTCTCTTCCAAAAAAAAAAGAAAATGAGAATGGAGAGCAAATTCAACCATTAATTGACACAACTCATAGAAGGTTGATTAAAGATCACCCAAAAGATCAAATCATTGGTGAACCAACCAAAGGGGTAACTACCCACTCTCTCACTAGAGATATATGCAACAATTTAACATTTATATCTCAAGTTAAATGTAATGCCCCGAAAATTCGGTTCGTTATGAGCCATAAATATAGTAATTAGAGTTATTCTAATAATAAATATTCCACAAAACTTAATATTTAACATATGATAGTAATATTTTTACGTTTCTGCGCATAGCATGCCTTGTTTTAATATTACATGCCAACAATTTTTTTAAAGGAAATTACAAAAGTACAAGTCTTCAATTCTAAATCAATCATGTGAGTCACGGCTCGATATACTCCTCGTATTGCTCGTCGGTCGCTGGCTCCTCTTCAATTCCTAACATTAAACGCCATGAGCTGCGAAGCCCAGAAAGAATCTCCTGAACCTAACATTTCTAACACTTAATACATATAATAGGATATAATAAAACATAATATGTGAAAATGCTGTAAACTTTGATTCACGACCAGGACTCCTTTATGCCGAAAGGATCCGACCAAACACAACTACCGAAACTTGAACTTATAGCAATTTAGGCCCCCAGACAGTCGGATACCATTCCCCATTTGCAGATTATGAGACGCGGCGAGCTAAGTGCTCCAAGTGGCTCATAAGGCCCCCGGCTAGAACCAATCTGAAAGACCCACCTTGTCACACCATGAGCCGTAGCCGAGTGTCATACTCAACTAGCTCATGAATGCCCCAAAGGCGGCGAGGTACAGTCAGGTGCATCGCACCCTGGAACCACCAACCCTCTGAGTCCCTAACCAAGTCTGCGTTAAATTCATAAGTTTGACACAGTGCACCACTAGACACTGTACCCATCAAATGGTTATAACATGGAAGGGAAATCCACACTCTCCATCACAAGATCAAAACCCAAGTAAAAATCATGTGAACTTGTCCACAACAATCACAATGTCCAACCAAAAACAACTATAGCCAAGCTAGACACAAGGTGAACAACCC
>JAUTBS010400293.1:0-10216 GCA_032361285.1 Aequorea victoria | reverse complement strand
TTGAAATGAATCTGTTCAGGGCTGCCAAACGTCGAGTCAGCTTCTATACTTTTTTTATCATTCTTGGGGACTACATCTCAAAAATTGCTCTAATCTTCTTGAGATTAGATTCGATGCCGCGTTTGTTGACCATAAAGCCGAGAAATTTCTCTCCTGACACACCAAACGCACACTTGACTGGATTTAACTTCATGTTGCAGTCGTGTAGTGCTTGAAAGGTTTTCTCAAGGTCTGCGAGGTGATCACTGACCCTCTTACTTTTGGTCAGCATGTCGTCGATGTAGGACTCGACATTCCTACTGATCTGTTTTCTGAACATAAGATCGACCAGGCACTGGTAAGTGGCCCCAACGTTCTCAAGGTCGAAAGGCATCACCTGGTAGCAGCAGATGCCATAGTCTGTGATGAAAAAGGGTTTCTCCTGATTGGCCTCGTTCATGAGGATCTAGTTGCATCTTGAGAACGCGTCCATGAAGCTGAGAAGGTCATGACCGCTTGTCGAATCCACCAACTGATCAATTATGGAGAGAGGGTAACTATTCTTCACATCCTCCACTTTCTATTTGATTTTTTGACTAGAACCATGTTGGCTAGCCATTCGGGATAACGCATATCCCGAATGAACCCTGCCTTTAGTAGTTTGTCGACCTCAGCTGCTATGACGTTGTTTCTTTCCTTGGCAAAGATTCACTGCTTCTGTTTGATTGGCTTGCGGAGCTGATCAACGCATAAGTGATGCATGACCACCTCTGGGCTGATTCCCGTTATATCTTCACGCGTCCATGCAATGATGGACCAATGACTTTTCAAGAATTGGATCAATTCTGCATGGAAATCAATGGGAAGGGGTGAGCCGATTTGGACTTCTCGGTGAAGTCTGGTCTCGTTTATACTTACTTTAATCAGATCATCCACTGGTCCCCCCTCTAGACGAACGCTTCATCTCTGACTTTGGCAGTGTCAAGGGTCATTATTTCTTTTGGTTTTGGCTCTCTAAGAGAGGTAGCATAGTATTCCCGGGTCGTAGTCTGGTCAGCTCAGAGTTATGACACTCCGTGCTCAGTCGAGAACTTGATATTGAGATGATAGGTTGACGTGATTGCTTTCAGCTGATTAATGGTTGTTCTCCCTAGAATCACATTGTAAGCTTATGGGTAGTCCACCACCAGAAACTTGATCATTTTTGTTGTCTGCTTGGGGTTAGAACCGACCGTTAGGGGTAATTTGATCAACCCTAGGGGCTGAACCTTTTCTCTGGTGAAACCAACCTGAGGTGACTTGATCGGGTACAACTTTTGTCGGCCTATGTTGAGCAGATCGAAGGCGTTCAAGAACAGGATGTCAGTCAAACTACCATTGCTGATCAAAATCCCACGTACCTTGTAGTTGGCAATAACCATGGCGAAGACTAGGGGGCCATCGCAGGGCTGTTGGACTCCCTGAGTATCAAGATCTGAGAAGGTTATAACTTTCTCAACTTTGGCGGTCTTAATAGGCCGATCGGCTACACAAACCTCATTCGGCCCATCGGTCCTCAACCTTCTGGAATGAGCCTTCCTGGATGATTTACTTTCTCCCCCACCAGCGAATCCACCAGAGATAACTCAGACTTCCCCAGCCAGAGTCTCATCCTTGTCTCTATTTGTTGGGGAAAGTCTGCCTTGTTGTCCTCTCGGCTCCTCTTTATTCTGTCGACTTACGAGGAATCTACTCAGTCACCCCCTTTGGATTAGAGCTTTAATTTGCTCATTTAGATCGAAGCAGTCTTCTGTGTTGTGGTCGTGGTCTTTATGAAATCGATAATACTTATCTGGGTTACGCTGGTTGTGTTGCGTCTTTAGCTTTTTTTGGCTAATACAACTCGGGATCATCTCTGATCTATATGATCACCTGGTCGATGAGAGTATTCAGTGGAGTGTATTTTTTGAACCGACTGGTCAGTATCCTGTGCCGTTTGGAATCGACCTGATTGTGATGTTGCCGGTCAGAGTCTCGAGACAACTTTGATTGATCCAGTTCGTCCCTCTTCCTTCGGTCATTCTTCTCACATTAATCATCATTCTTGCTCGATTCTGGGGACCTATCTTCTCTAGCGTTCATCATGTCCTCGGCATTCATGTGCTTCTATGCTTTGACGATGAGCTCGGCCATACAGGTCGGGGGTGTCTTAACCAACGAGAAGAGGAATTTTGTTGGCTGGAGGCTGCCCATGAACGCCGTCAGCGTCACATTGTCATCAATGTCATCCACCTCTAAAGTTTCAACATTGAATTGAGTCACGTAATGATGTAGGGTCTCGGTCTTCCCTTGCTTAATATTGAGGAGGTATGTGGCCGACCTCAGATGTCGCTAACCTCCGATGAAGTGTCCCATGAAAAGTTTACTTAACTCGGTGAACGTGGTGATGGACCCAGTCTTCAATTTCCTGAACCATACGCTAGCCGACCCCTTCAGAGTGGTCGGGAACGCTTGGCACATAACTTTGTCTGGAACCGCGTGCAGATACATATAGACTTTGTATATTTCCAGATGGTCCAGGAGATCATTCAGTCCATCAAATGCCTCTATCTGAGACATCCTGAATTTGGACGGTAGAGGCTCGACCATGACTACTGGTGAGAATGAGAGGTTCGTTCTCTGCACCAGCTCGTCTACCACTACCGTCGTTTTGTTCTTCATGGATTCCATCATGTTGTAGAGTTGCTCCTTGATTTCTTTCAGCCCGGCCTCCATGGCAGTTGAGATCTCGATTCTCTCGAACTGATTACCGTCATCATGTTTTGGGCTCAGGTTCCTGCCATGAAGATGGGTTCTGCTCTCTGCTACCTTCTTGTTCCCGTTTGGATCGTTCCCCTCTCACCCTCGTTGTTGTCCATTCTGCTAGATGTTGAGTGGTTGAGGGATGAGCGGAGGTTCTCCTTCAGCGTTGGGTGCCAAAGGGGAAAGAGGAGGAGGCGGAGGCCTTGCTTGTTCGTCAAAACTTTGGTTGATGACCTGATTTTGGTGAACCAAACCCTGGATCAACTGGGTCAGGTCTCATAACTGCTGCTCGATGTTGGACTGTCGTTGTTCCAGAGGACTATTTCGGTGATGATTCCCCTCTGAGACCATTGATCTTATGGTTACCATTCAAATTGCAAGCAACCCCCTGGAGAGTGTGAAACGATAAATTGATTTCCCACAAATGGTGTCAAATGTTAGTGCTTGAATCTGAACGGCTCCTTGAGATCGGCAATGACCTGCAAAAAGTTAGAATCTAGGCATAAGTAGAGTGTCGGCCTATGATCCTCCGATGCTTAAGTCAGCGGAGAGGCAGTAGAGTAGAACTATAAACTGTAGAACTTGATGAGTATAAGGTTGACGGTCAGCCGACATCAACCGAACATGTTCTCAGCCAAAACTAGCCGACTAAGAAACACAGCCATGTGCACCATGGACGAGCACCAGGGGGGCCGCTTAGGGGTCGACCACACAGTAACGTATGGTCGAAGGTACCGACCACGCTCAGCTACCGACCACACTCGGCCATAAGAGGAATAGGCCCTCAGTATAGCCGAGAAGGTCCTCAGGGACCGGTGCTGACTAAAGAGTACAATGCACCGACCAAGGTGATTCGACATGGGGACTGGTCAGCCGGACCATCAAGTATGATTGGTCGGCCTCTGGAAGCCAGGTGTGACTAACGATCAGCTCCGAGATCATCGCTGCTTGTATAGCCGAAGATCTCTCTCGCCAACTGTCTCAGCAAGATAAGATCATTTCGGATCCCGAGATCCTCGGTCGGCTAAGGCAAGTTTTCATATCAGATCATCATCATATCCCTAGAATCAGGGGTGATCCCAGAATATCAGGGATTCTCCCCGAAGTTTCCATAACTGTGTCACACTATAAATAATCACCAAGAACAAGAGGAAAGGGTACGCCATTGTACGCGATTCTTCTAGCATATTTTTCTTTCTTCTTCTGCCCAAAAGATTGTCCTCTGACTTAAGCAACGGAGGATCTTAGGCCGGTACCACACCGGTGCCTAGATTTTAATATTTTGCAAGCCATTTTACGTGGAGAAGACGAGCTGCTCGGATTCTGTGGGTCATTATCAAACCATTCAAGTCCAGGTATCAATATTTTGCGCCGTCTGTGAGAACGTTTTACAGTTCCATTCCCCGATACACTGCGCTTCGAATGGTCAATACATGATCCATGGCCTCTGAAGAAAATCGCAACCAAGACAACCCCCGTGGAGTTCAGCCCAGCAATGTTAAACAGAAGCTGCAAGACTTAACGCAACTTATCTAAGGCCTGGTTCACCAGAATCAGGCCATCACCCAAAGGCTAGATGAACAAGCCCATCTACTGCCTATTCCACCGCTTCCCCCTCGGATTCCCCATCCCGAAGGGGGACAGCCTGCAGCCGAACAACCCAATAACCAAGAATGAAGGGACGAAGTAAGACTTAATGCAACCGAAGATGTGGCTGAGAGTAGGGCTCGCCCTAGAATCAAGGCTGAATCCCAGCACGAGTCGAGGACATCCAACCTGAAAGAACCGAAGCCTTCACTGTTGTGGAGGTTGAACTCAAAGAAGTGAAGAACCAACTCAACAACATAATGTCGGCCATGAAGGAAAAGACCGCGGCTGTGGTAGATGACCTCGTCCACAAAATAGACTTACCGTCCTCCTCGGCCATCATGTCCGAGCCGTTACCGTCCAAGTTCAGAATGCCTCAGATAGAAGTCTTCGACGGACTGAAAGACCCTCTGGATCACTTAAAGACGTACAAGGCCTACATGCACCTACATGTCATCCCAGACGAGATCATGTGTCGAGCCTTCCCAACTACACTTAAAGGCTTGGCTCGGGTATGGTTCAGTAAACTCAAGGGCGGGATCATTTCATCATTTACCCAGCTGAGTAAATTATTTGTGGGGCACTTCATTGGTGGTCAGCGGCATCTCCGACCAGCCACATATCTTCTCAATGTGAAGCAAGGAAAGACTGAGACTCTACGACATTACGTCACTAGATTCAACACCGAGACCCTCAAGGTGGATGATATCGACGATAAGGTGGCTCTAACAGCGTTCATGGGAGGCCTCCAGCCTACCAAGTTCCTCTTTTCACTAGCGAAGGCGCCCCCCGTAAGCATGGCTGAGCTCATCCTGAATGCACAAAAACACATGAACGCAGAGGATACTCGCGCCCGAGAGGAATGCCCCATCGAACAAGTTAAAAGGCCAGAACATGTCGAGAAGACTGACCGAAAGAGGCAAGATGAACCAGAGTGCCAAAAACAGTCCCGAGAACCTGATCGATTGCAGTCGGCTTCAGCAGAATCCAAACGCCCCCGGTTGCCGACCAGACGCTTCGAAAGGTATACCCCCCTAAGTACCTAATTTGAGTAGGTCCTCATGCAGATGGAGGACGATCCGGAATTGCAGTGGCCCAAGAAGCTCAGGTCCCAACCGAGCCAATGCAACCCTGATAAATATTGTTATTTTCACAAAGACCATGGCCACAACACCGAGGACTTCTTCGACCTGAAGGAGCAGATTGAAGCGTTGATCCAGAGAGAGAGACTGAACAGGTTCCTGGTCGATCGACAGAACCGAGAAAACCCCAAGGGACAGCAGGACCGACCACAACCTCGCAAAGAAGAAGACAAAAACTTGGCCGGGAAGTCAGAATGATCACCGGAGGATTTGCAGGAGGAGGAGACACCAGCTGCTCTCGAAAGGCCCACTGTAGACGTCCCAGGATCGAGAATTCTCAGGACGTGTGCATAACAGACTGACCAACCAAAGTAGCCAAGAATGAGGAGGTCATCACCTTCTCCGAGGATGATGCCAGAGGAGTACAACATTCGCACGACGACCCCTTAGTCTTCACTATGGTACTGGCTAACTACAAGGTTCGTAGGATTCTGGTGGACAATGGCAGCTCGGTAGACATCTTGTTTGCTAATGCCTTTGACCAACTTAACATCGGTCGAGAGAAGTTGCACCCAGTAAGGTCTCCCCTCGCGGGAATCACTGGAGAAAGGATACAGCCGCTGGGATCGATCGAACTACCCCTCACGATCGGTTCCATCCCGAAGCAAGCAACTCAGATGGTAAACTTCCTAATCGTTAACTGCCCATCGGCCTACAACATTATCTTAGGCCGATCGGCCCTTAATCGCCTAAAAGCTATTACGTCCACCTACTATTTTATGCTAAAGTACCCAACGGAACACGGGGTGGCCAAACTCCGAGCCGATCAGCTGACAGCCCGAGAGTGCTAGAACACCTCTCTCCGGGAGCCAAAGTTAAAGGAAGCTCTAACTCTCGACACGGCCGACGTTAGAGACGAAGAGTTTGTGCGAAGGGGAAACCAGTGGAGAGTTTGCTCAAAATCAGCTTAGATGACAACCGATCATACCGAGAAGTTCAGATAGGCTCGGCCCTTCCTCCTAACATAAGGGCCGAATTAATCGACTTCTTGAGGAAACATCAGTCCATCTTTGCCTGGACACAACGAGATATGACCGGTATAAGCCCCGAGGTGATCACTCACTATTTATGTGTTGATCGACTCCACAAGCTGGTCAAATAGAAGCAGCAGGTCTTTGCCAAAGAACGAAATGAAGCCATTGCTACGGAGGTTGACAAACTGCTGGAGGCTGGTTTCATTCGGGAGGTACGATATCCTGATTGGTTGGCCAACGTGGTCCTAGTAAAGAAGGCAAATGGCAAATGGCAAATGGAGAATGTGTATCGACTTCACTGACCTCAACAAAGCCTGCCCAAAAGACAGTTATCCTCTACCACGGATCGACCAGCTGGTGGACTCTACTAGTGGCCATGAACTTCTCAGTTTCATGGATGCTTTCTCCAGTTATAACCAGATACAGATGGAGGAGGACGATCAGGAAAAGACGTCTTTCATCACCGATCGAGGAATGTATTGCTACCAAGTCATGTCGTTCGGTCCAAAGAATGCAGGGGCAACTTACCAGAGGTTGGTCAATCTCATCTTCAAAAAATAGATCAGCAGGAACGTTGAAGTGTACGTGAATGACATGCTGACCAAAAGCAGAGAAGCAACCGACCACCTTGCTTACCTGGAGGAAACGTTCCAGGCCTTGCACAATTTTAATATGAAACTGAACCCGACCAAATGTGCATTCGGGGTCTCGGGGGGCAAGTTCCTTGGATTCATGGTCAGCAAACAGGGGATTGAGGCAAACTCTGAGAAAATTCAAGCCATTCTAGAGATGCAGTCCCCAAGAACAACCAAAGAAGTGCAGAAGCTCACCGGTCATCTGGCCGCCCTGAATAGGTTCATTTCCAAAGCAACCGATCGATGTATGCCCTTTTTTAACGTATTAAAGAAAGCATTTGAGTGGACTGCAGCTTGTGAGCATGCCTTCCCCGATCTCAAATCCTACTTAGCCTCCCCCCATTGCTCTCCCAAGCGGTCCCTGGGGAAGAACTTCTACTCTACCTAGCAGTATCCGAGATCGCAGTAAGTTCAGCCCTCATCAATGAGGCAGAAGGAGCATAACGACCGGTTTATTACACAAGCAGGGCATTCCGAGGAGCTGAGTCCAGGTATCCTTGGGTTGAGCAACTCGCGTTTGCATTGGTCATCTCAGACAGGCGACTACGACCATATTTCCAGTCTTACACTATAGTCGTACCAACCGATCAGCCCGAGTTATCCTTCGACGATCACCAAGTATAGACGGTTAACATGGACGGGTCCACGAACCAATCGGCCAGCGGCGCTGGACTCATCCTGGTCTCCCCACAAAGGGATGAGTTGGCCTACGTTATCCGTTTTGGCTTTCGAGCGACCAACAACGAAGTTGAGTACGAGGCAGTGGTGGCCGGCCTCAGGTTGGCATTCGCACTCGGAGCAAAGCAGGTCAAACTGCTCAGTGACTCGCAGCTGGTAGTAGGCCAAATTCAAGGAGAGTATGAAGCCCGAGAAGACCGAATGAAATCCTACAAAGCCGTTATCGAAGAACTCGCTGCTATATTTGATAAGTTCGAAGTCGAGAGGATTCCCCGAGACCTCAACCAGCAAGCCGATGACCTTGCTCGGCTGGCCTCAGCTCTTGAGGAGCAGATGGGTAGGGGAATATTGGTAGAGTACCTGAACCAGCCGAGCATCACCTCGAATGAGGAGGACCCACTAGAGGTGAATTAGATGCAAGTCTGTGTCGTTTGGGCTGAAGACATAGTCAGTTTTCTACAAGACGGGCAGTTGTCCGTCTACCGAGCCGAAGCAAAAAGGATCAGATACCTAGCGAGCAAATACACGCTCATCGACGGAGTACTCTACAAAAGGGGTTTTTCAACACCTTATCGAGATGCGTCTCAAAAGAGGAATCCGAGTACGTGATGAGAGAAATACATGAAGGAATATGTGGTAACCACTCAGGTGCTCGGGTCTTATCAGGAAAAGTTTTAAGGGCTGGTTATTATTGGCCCACTATCCAGAAGGACGCTGAAGATTTCATCAAAAAGTGTGATAAATGCCATAGGTTTGCCACTATCCCCAGACAGCCACCAAAAGAGCTCACGGTGATAACCACTCCATGGCCGTTCGCCCAGTGGGGAATAGATATCGTCAGATCATTCCCGACTGGTAGGGGTCAAGTCAAGTTCTTAATCGTGGTAGTAGATTACTTCACAAAGTGGGTGGAAGTTGAACCATTGGCAAAGATCACCGACCAGAAGACAGTAGACTTCGTCTGGAAGTCAATCATTTGTCGGTTTGGCATTCTAAAAGTCATTATCACTGACAACAGAAGGCAATTCGACAGCAACAGGTTCAAGAAATTATGTAGTTCATTCGGCATCCAGAACAGGTATTCCTCCCCTGCTCATCCATAAGCTAATGGCAGATGGAAGTTACCAACCGGACAATATTGAAGATAATCAAAACCAAGCTGGAGGCAGCAAAAGGTCTCTGGGCCGAGGAGATCCCGAACGTTCTATGGGCTTACCGAACCACCGTCCGAACACCAACAGGGGAGACCCCCTTTATGCTCACCTACGGAAGCGAAGCAGTCGTCCCCGTAGAGATTGGTCTAACCAGCTATCGAGTAGCCCACTTCGATGAAAAGCAGAATGATCAGACTCTCCGAGAGAACTTGGATCAGCTAGATGAAGTCCAAGAGGTCTCAGCTCTCAGAAAAGCAAGCTACCAACAAATGATGAAGAGGTATTACGATAACAATGTCAAAAAAAGGGAATTCCGAGCAGGGGACTTAGTCCTTCGAAAAGTGTCTCTGGCAACCAAAGATCCCCGAGAAGGCAAGCTCAGTCTAAACTGGGAAGGCCCATACAAGGTAGAAGAACGAGTGAGAACTAGGGTATACCGACTCAAAGACGCAACTGGTAGAGTACTCCCGCACGCATGGAATGCTGAGCATCTTCGAAAGTACTATCAGTAAAGTAATGTATGAGTGCACTAAAGAAATAAAAGAATCTTTTCATATACTCCATGCCTCTTCATTAAATGCTCCAAAAGGCGACAGGTCAGGCCATCTCAAAACCTGATCGGCCCATACATGGTTGGATCGACTTAAAGGCGTCTAACAAATGCCCAAACATGAGAAGCCGTAAGATCAGGTCATTTCAGGACCTGATCATCCCATACATGGTTGGATCGACTTAAAGGCGTCCAACCAAGGCACGAACACGAGAAGCTACAAATCAGGTCATCTCAGGACCTTATCGGCCCATACATGGTTGGATCGACTTAAAAGCGTCCAATCAAGGCCCGAACAAGAGAAGCTATAGATCAGGTCATCTCAGGACCTGATCGGCCCATACATGGTTGGATCGAATTAAAGGCGTCCAACCAAGGCCCGAAGAAGAGAAGCTACAGATCAGGTCATCTTAGGACCTGATCGGCCCATACATGGTTGGATCGACTTAAAGGCGTCCAACCAAGGCCCGAACAAAATAAGCGACAGATCAGGTCATCTCAGGACCTGATCGGCCCATATATGGTTGGATCGACTTAAAGACGTCCAACCAAGGCCGGAAAATAAGAAGCGACAGATCAGGTCATCTCAGGACCTGATCGGCCCATACATGGTTAGATCGACTTAAAGGCATCCAACCAAGACAGGCCAATTACTTTTAGACGACCGATCAAAAGGCCCAACACTTGGGAAATTTTTTGCTAACCAAACTGGTCAGTCACGTAAACTAATCGACCG
>JAUTBS010400282.1:0-10217 GCA_032361285.1 Aequorea victoria | reverse complement strand
GAGAATGTGTTTCCTATTAAACCAAACAAGACCTTAAGGCTTAAGAAAAATGGATTATTCATACTAAACATGGCATAAGAGATCTTGGAGCCCATCTTTCCCACGAGCCACAAGAACGAGCGTTGGTGCATGTTTTTTTTTGGCTCTGTATGCCTTTCATACTGGAACGAGAGTTTCTATCCTTTTTCTCATCTTTCGAGGAGATGCGCCATTTTATGCTCAGTCCTCGCTGCACGCGATCACTACCTTTTGCAAATTTGATCATTCTGTGCCTTATGTTATCTCATTCCTATTTCAAACTAAATTTTGAGATACCAGATGAGGTGATTACCCCGTACTCCTTAGATTTTACTGCGACTTTAGGCGAGAGGAGGAGTGGATGAGGAGGCAGGCGACAACGACGACGATGAGGATGATGCATCCCCACCGGGAGGTGTCTTTGAGCCCGATTCATCACCATCTCATCCGGCATGGACCATGTCCCATGATGAGTATCAGACTGTCACCGGGCAGCTCACCCGTATTGATGAGAGGCTCACCAGAGCTAAGGAGGTGAGGGCCCGCTTTGTTGCCCAGTACGAGCACAATGTGGAGGATCAGCAGGAGATTCTGAGGCCAGTACTGGTCGCCCAGCACATTGAGCCGCCTCCCCGATGGAGCCGCCATCCGGGATGTGGTGCCCCATGAGATTCACTTTAGTTACCTTTATTGCTTCTCGAATCCTTTCTTGTATTTTTATTTATTTATTTTTTTTCTTTCTTTCTTTCTTGTAGCACTGTAGATGAATTTGCACCATTTTTTCTTCTTTTTCATATAATATTACTTTTTATTTCCTTCCTTTAGATATACTATACTTGTATGTGTGTTGGTTTGGTTTGTGTTTGTTCTCCTTCATTTCACATATTTCCTGGCACAACATTTGGGATGACTATCTTATTCTTCCCGACTCACACCATCTCGAGGTGCCTTCTTTTCTTTTACTTTTAGTTCTTTTGGCGTGCTATTGGGCCACTGACCTTCAAAGTTGGGGGTAAGTTCAAATTAACCACATATTATAAAAAACTATAAAATTAAATAAAAAATAAAACGGTTTGACGTCAGTAAGCTCGAATAAAAATTGTTAACACTTCAATTTATTATTGACAGCATAATTCTTCACACCAACTATTTATTACAGGAATTTTATGTAAAACTACTCGAACATTATTACACTTCACTTTTGGCTGCATGACTACATTCTCGATTGAAAAAGTAGGCATAATTTAGATTTTTCGATGAACATTTGTGGAGACTGTAACCCTGCGTGAGTTTTGAACATATCTTTTTTTAAGGAGTTTCAGTCTAGATATTCTCTATTCATTGAAAGCATACTTAATTTGTTGAATAGTCTCATTAACTTTTTATTTTGGTTGAATGTTGAAAATAAATCATTTGTGCTACACTACTATTATCTTGAACTTGTGAACAGTTGAAACATCATGTCATATTTAGGAGATGATTTTAGACCATCTTTGTTGTTTGAGTCATTCATTTTCTTTATATATATACAATATCCTTAGTTCATTAATTTGAACCTGTATAAGCTAAATCTTTCTTTATCAAACTCCAGATCCCAAAATATCTTAAGTTGCAAATTTATGGGAGAAAGTATAAAAAAATGGGTGAAAAGATAGTTGTTTGATCATCGTTGGTAAAAAAAATCAAATGCTTATTTGATAAAAAAATAAAAAATAAAAAATACAAAAAAATAGGACGGTGGTTGAAAGAAAAGAAAACAATATATGAAGTGAAAATTGTGACTTTTTCTTTAAAAAGAAAAACCCCATTTTAAAAATTGCATAAGACATATTTTCTAACCTATACCCTGTACACCTTCCTTTACAACTAAATATAAAGTCCTAATTGATTCTAAATAATGATTTGATTTGAATTGCGAACATAATGAATAGATGGTAGAGTATAGCATTCACTCAGAAATCCTTAACACTAAGCATCTTTATTCATGAGGCTATATATCTTCATTGATTAGAACGCCTTTCGAGTCCTGAGTATGTGGAATAATTTAATTTATTTTTATTATCTTTGCCACATACCCCATTTTGAGATTATTAAAATGTGCCAATTTCTGAACATTCATTTGTTGAGTGCATTCCTAGTGAGCATTGAGTCAAAGCACAATTCTGATAAAAATTTATATTTGTCTCTAACTTTGAGATCGAGTTGTTAGTTGTATAAGTCAATTCAAAATACACACTCCGACTAATTATGACAATAAAATTTGGGCATGAGTAGATAGTGTTTTGAAGTATGTATGTCATGTATGTCGAAATATTTAACAATCTTATTATTGCTCAATTATTGATCACTATGAATAAAGTGTTAGTCCCAAGATTTAATAAAGAGTTTATTGATTTTAATGATAACAAACAAAATCTTAATAAGTTAAGATCGTTTTAAGAAAATTCTCTTAGTACATGTTGTTAAATCAATATATGTTTAATTGATTTTTAAATGGTTTGTTAGTCCCAAAGTTTAATAAAGTATTTATTAAT
Source organism: Aequorea victoria (assembly GCA_032361285.1). Lineage (NCBI taxonomy): Eukaryota > Metazoa > Cnidaria > Hydrozoa > Leptothecata > Aequoreidae > Aequorea > Aequorea victoria. The sequence goes on along the minus strand of JAUTBS010400282.1, from coordinate 7,665 downwards.
TTTAATGATAACAAACGAAATCTTAATAAAGTTAAGATTATTTTAAATATCTCTTAATACATGTTGTTAAATTAATAATTGGCTTTTAAATGGTTTGTTAGTCTCAAAAGTTAATAAAGTGTTTATTAATTTTAATGATAAACAAACAAGGCCTTAATAACTTATGATTATCTTGAATATATTTTAATAAATGATTATTAAATCAATTTATATGTTTGATTGATTTTTAAATAATTTGTTAGTCTCAAAATTTAATAAAGTGGTCATTAATTTTAATGATAACAAATAAAACCTTAAATATCTCTAAATAAATAATTATTAAATCAATTTATATATTCAATTGATTTTAAAATGGTTAACACCCACGATTGGGGTTGACCTTGTATTTAACAAGTTTTTAAAGTTATTTCAAGTGTTAAAATCAAGTATTAAATGATTAAAAATATTATTAAATCAGTTGCCAAACAAGGCACTATCTCGGAATCAAGACAAGAAATTTTCAGGAAAAACTCAAGGTTGTGAGTTGACCCAAGTGCCATTTGAGTCGACCCAGATCAGCCGTGAGTCGACCCAACAGCAAACAGAAGGTTTAGAAGTCATTTGAGTCGACCTAGATCATCCGTGAGGCGACCCAACAACAAACAGAAGCTTCAAAAGTCATTTGAGTTGACCCAGATCATTCGTGAGTCGACCGAACAACAAACAGAAGGTTCAGAAGTCATTTGAGTCGACCGAGATCATCTGTGAGTCGACCCAACAGCAAACAGAAGCTTCAGAAGTCATTTGAGTCAACCCAGATCATCCGTGGGTCGACCCAACAGCAAACAATAGCCTCAGAAGCAATTTGAGTCTACCCAGATTAGCTGTGAGTCGACCCAAGTGACTTTGAGTTGACCCAAAAGCACTATTCAGGCACTATTCACTGTTCTTCTTCAATGCGATTACAACGTCTTTCAGGTGCGATTTTAATAGGATTTTAGGAATTCTTCGGATAAAAAAGGTTACAATAAAGATCGTTTGGCATATTAAAATGATTATAAATAATTCTATAAACATACCATCAAGAATTATTGCGTAAATCAAGGACATCTTTATCGCGATTTAAGGGTTTTTCTGCGCGAATCTTGCAAAGAACAGCTGTAACTTCAGAGCGAATTCAGAAACTTTTTGAATTATAAACGATTATAATAAATATTATTTTTATATGAAGATGATTCCAAAATATATCACCAAGAATCATTGCGAGAATCAATGATATAGCTGTTGGAACTTCAGAAATTCAAATTGGGGATTTTTATCTCTAATGACATTGTCGGAGCTCAAAACTATTTGAAAAAGTCTTTCTCAGTCATTCAAGAGCAGAACAATAGAGCAACAAATACTTTCAGATTCTCTCATATACATATACTGATTCGAAGAGAATACAACTACAAGAAGAGATCATCATTCACAAAAGAAATCAATTGCTTGTGATTTCTAATATGTTAGAAAAATCATACCAGTCACTATTCATCATCTTGTTAGTTTTTCTTCCGAGAGTTCATTGTAATATCTATTCTTTTGAGAAAGTTTCTGATTGATGTTTTTATATCAAACAACTACTAGATCACTGTAAAAAAAGGGTGAGTCACCCGGTTCAGTTCTTTGGGTGTGTTGTAGCACACAAAGGGAAAGATCACAAGTGCTAAAAGTTTGGAAGCTTCAAAACGCAGCTGTGTGGATCTTTGTAAAAATGTTTAGAGCACACCCGTAAGTGTTTTGCCATAGTGGAGAAATTCTCAAGAGGTGCTTGAGTAGTGGACGTAGGCTGGGATAGCCGAACCACTATAAATCCGCATTGTCTTTCTCTAACTCTTTATCAATACTCTCTTACTTGTGTATATTTATTTGCATATATAGATTGCTAGATTTTAATTATTTTAAATAGTTTTTTAAAACACAAAATATTTTAAGACCCTATTCACCCCCCATCTAGGGTTATTCCTTAGTCAACACATCTAGCATGCAACAAAACATAAAAAATCACAAAATCCACCTCACTAAAATCTTGCTACGCAATCCGGCACATTGGAACCCAACAAAGCACACACAACGCAACAAGTCGCACTTGCCCCAAACATTGCCCATTTTCCTCCAACTTGGCACACAATATGGCACACAAGATAAGCCACAAGTACTCAATCAAAGACATAACCCAACACATACCACATGTTCAAATGAACTAATCAATCACAAAATCCCTCAAAATCCCAACATTACAAACAAAAGAAATCAAAAGGCCCAACAAATTTATCACAAAATGCATGAAAATTTCTTGACATTTCAACAAACACTTGACATGCACATTCTCAAAATCAAGATAAATGCCCAATTTCTACATCTTTCAACCCAACAAATGCATACATTCAAAATCCAGCAATGATACATGTCACAAAATAAGAATAATTTTAAATACATTGTACAGATCAAGGATAATCTCAAGAAAACTCAACAAAATCCCTTCCAATCCAACATTTGAGAGATGAACACTCATGAACCTTCAAACCCTAGCCATGGCTAACAACCTCTTAAGAACACAAATCAACTCTAAATCTCAAACAATCAACAAATTCAAGCAACAAAATTAAAGAATTACTCACCACATTATTATTGGCAGCATGTGATAAATGATTCCTAGTATCCCATAGGAGAAAACCCTCCTCAAAGGCATCTTACCCCAAGATGAATGAGCCAATGGAGGGTCGAGTGAAAGGATGAATCCGACCTTCAAAGCTATACTCCTCCTTTGAGCTCCCGGTAGAAGACATCCAAATATTGGGGAGAAATGATTCTAGAGAGAAGTTGGAGGGTTTTGGAATGACACAAATAAAGAACAAGGAGGAATTTTTGGGGATTTAAAAGACACCCACTATAGACACCCTATTTTGATCGGGCATGATGCACAGACCCGTCGTCTAGTCTTGCCTGATGATGAAAATATTATCAAGAATGAGGATAGCTTTTGACAAGAATGAATGAACACGAGAGTTGCTAAAATTTGGGTTTTCATCCAAACTCCTCTCAATTTCAAATTGTATTCGACGAACTTTCTTCATGAGTCATCCACCTATCCTCTGAGTCTTATTTTCAACCAAAATAATCTCAAAACATATATTCTAAATTTTTTAGTTTACATTTCAAAATTCTGGGTGGGCTCTCTTTGTTTTCCAGGTCGCCCATCTCCTCTGTTTCGACTAGTTTTCAACCAAACTTCTTCAAAAGTCATTTTTATCATCCATGGACTCTTGTTTTCAATCAAATCAACTTCACAATATATGTTTTCAATTATCTAGTTTATGTTTCAAAACTTGGATGACTCTTTCTTGCTTCTTAGGATATCTAAAACCCTTTAAAAGACCAAATCAACTCACAAAATGCACCAAAGACCGGACCCACCATCGGGGTCCGATCCAGGATGTTTGGACCGGCCATGGGGGTGGCCAGAACCATAGGGCCAAACTGTCTATGGGGGAAAATCTAGGACGGCCGGACCGGCCCTCTAGGCTTTCACCGCCCGACAAATTCTTTTCGACCCAGGACTCTTTCCTATTGGTCGGGCCTTGTCATAACCTCCTATCCCTCTTTTTCTCACCGATTTCTAGCCAATTTACAACTATCTTATCCCTTATATATAAAAGCCTTAACCTGACTTTTTCATAACTTCAAGGAAAGATCAAGAGAGTTTATCAAAATCAAGAAATAGTTCGTAGGAATTTCATTTTCGAATCATCATTTTTGTTTTAGTTTTCAATTATGAGTTCAAATTCTAGTAGTCTTGAGCGCTCGAGTGTTGATAAGTTTGAGGAAGGAGCCCTCCAAGTTCAATTTAGAGGTCATATACCTGAGGGCGTGCCAGATTAATCGGCGATCTACGGATCAAGGTAAGTACCTCCTCTCTTTTATTTATTATTTTTATAGTTATCTTCGTATTTTATAATTAGTATTTCATATATGTAGTTTAGTTTATAAATATGAATATTTATGTATGTAGTCGTTAGAATGACGTCAGTTTCTGACGCCTCGACCTTTTGGGTCTGGGTTCTGTCCGTATAACTATTTTCAAAGATATGCTTTTTAAATTGCCCATACTACAATCTGGAGTTAGCTCAACTCGATGTGAAGACATTATTCCTACATGGTGATTTAGAGGAAGAGAACTATATGTCTCAACCTGATGGTTTCAAGGAATTTGGTACAAAAAAATGGGTTTTACATCTGAAGAAATCTCTACGATTTAAAGTAGTTGCCTCGCTAGTAGTACAAATGTTTTGACGACTTCATGATTTATCATAAATACACATGTAGTCAATGTACTATAGCATTTTGGTATGGATATGAATGTGAAGTCAGTGAGTACTCTTCTAACCGCGCACTTTAAGCCCAGTGCATTATTGTTTCCTAGCACTGATAAGGATCAAGAGTATATGGCTCAAGTTCCTTATGCAAGTTTGGTTGGTAGCTTAATATATGCCATAGTGTGCACGAGGCCTGATATCTCCCAGGTCGTTAGTATAGCAAACCGATATATGCATATCCCAGGAAAGACACACTGGCAAACAACTAAATGGATAATGCGGTATACTTTGGGAACCGTAGATCTTGGATTGAAATTTAAGAAATGTGATGCTCTTGATAGCCTTGTCAAATTAGATAAATTTCTTGTCTCCTGTATTTATGTGTGAATTCTGGGCTCCTTGCACACCACACCACACTTTTAACATAAATATATTAGCCTCCCTTCCACGTAAACACTATTAACTGAGTAGTCACATTTATCATTTTAACTTTAGTTAGTTATAGGTAAATTATTCGTTGGATGTGACTAAGAGCTACTAAATGCATACATTTTTTGTTGAATATAATTAGGGTTAATTACACTTAGTTCCCCTCTATTTAAGGGTAATTATACTTAGATCCTCTCTATTCTTTGAAATTATAGTTAGACCCCGTACTTTATAATTTTAGGTAACAATTTAGTCCAATCGTTAGTTAACCGTCAGTAACAGTAAATATATTTTTAAAATACCAATTTACCCATGTCTGTTACTGTTCTTCTTTGTCCACAACCTTCCTTCCCAAATTGAACAGAGTGTTCTCTGTGAAATGGTTGGTTGATTTGAGGTAGGAATTAGGGGTTGCGATGGCATGATATAGAAGAGTAAGAGGAGAAAAAAATTGATTCGAAGGGTGGCCCTCAATAATTGATTCGAAAAAAATAAAAGAAGAAAGAACTGAAGAAGAAGGTCAACGAAGAAGAACCCACAAATATGGTTGCCTCCAACAATAAACCCATTTCAATTTCCTCACCGAAGAAGAAGCTCAGCGAATAAGTTTTTGTAAATTAAAGGAGATAAGAGAAGACAAATTTTTTTGATCGAACCAAAACCCCCGAAACAACAGAGATTACCACCACACTCATCGAAATTCACACTATTTCGAATCATCGAATTCCTTTATTTCATCATCTAAATCTGGTATACCAACTAAAAACGAAGAAGATAGATACAGAGGGAGATCAGATGAGAGCTTCCCTTTCAATTTATCTTCTTCTTTAGTAAAAATTCCCAAAATCAAAACCACCACCAGCCAAAGCCCCCAAACCCCCAAAATCCCCAAAATTGATACCACCACAGCACAGATATACCAACCATCATAGCACAGATATACCACCCCAACCCAAAGTCGAACTCAAAACCCTCATCGCCGAAAACTAAGTGAATTTGTTGGGGACTTCTCCTCGTCATCATCTTCATCTTAGCACAGATATACCAATCACCACAGCACAAATATATGATCGATGTCATTTGTGTGCTCAAAAATAAAATTTATAAAGATCGATTAAACGAGCTACTCCGTAGAATAGTGCGTAAGATCGAGTATCGTTCCACACGGAAAAAAGGATAAACTATCTATTTTCTTAATTAATTTTAAAGCAGAAAGTGAAACTTGGAGGTAAACTTGATTCAACTAAAGTACACAATTAAAATGAATTGAAATTGATTTAAAAGATATCTAGGGATATACGAATCTATCATACCTTAGTAAACGCGGGTTTTGAAGTAATTTTAGACATATTCACACAGATCATTCAAGATATCATTATGGCTACAAGCCCTAATGATGTGTCAAGAAGACTCAAAGGAATACTATCGGCATAGATTATCTAGATTAGCAAGAGTTGTGTCCATGATCGAGTCATGGCATAACGCATCTTCTCCAAGCATAATCTATCGCAACACACATTCAATGAGGCACATAAAAGCAATGTATAACGCGTCGTTATTCTAATCATAGAAAAGGATAACGAACAAAAGATAAAATAACGTTTAAAAAACCATTCTTGATTGCGAGAATCAAAAAAATTCAAAAACGTTATACAAACGAATGACCCGATAGAATAATAAAACATCCAAAACTAAATAAAAAATCTACATTACAAAAGCTAGGTGTCATCAAAACCTTAGATGAAGAACCTAGTGGCTCATCGTCGAGACGAACAAAGTTGACAATCCGGGTAGACGAGCCATCTTCTTCCTTTCGTCCTTAATCCTTGAACCCTAGCCGCCTTGCAAGATTTTCTGAAGTATTTGCCAATCCTAGGAACTGAAAATAAGTTCATTGTTATATCCTCCTTCTAAAAACTCGCGAAGCCTCAAAATTAGAAACCCATCTCGCCGACAAGAGTTCGAACGCAGGTGGTGAGCGTTCGGACGTGTTTTTACTTAGACCGCTCGAGCGCTCCTTCAATGCCCAACCAGACCGCTCGAGCGATGGGACGTCCGGACGCAAGTGATGAGCGTCCGGACGCTTTTGACCAGTGGCTCTTCCTTGGCTATTCCTCTTCGAGTGTCCGGACGTTAATGGTTGCGTCCAGACGAAATTGCAAGACTGCACTTTGCCCTTTTTCTTCATTATTTCCCTCTCTTAACCTCACTTTTGTCAAATAATCCAATGTACCTAATGCTGCAAGAAAATACACTAAAACATATATTATACTAACAACTCAAGGACATAGAATGTACATTGGACGACTTAAAAGTATATTTTTTTAAGCTCAGATCAGCAGTAGAGTAACAAAAGGTATGATGGATTTCAGATTCGAACGAACCTATTTGAATGGGAAAAAGAAAGCTTAGATCATATGAAAGCTCATGTTATACTATTGCAGAGCTCTTGCAACTTTTCAAAGGGTCAATAAAGTTATTGAGAGGAGAATATGGAACTCCTTTATCCCACCAAGAATTCATATTTTTAGTTGGTGGCGTCAAAGACTATCAACAAGAGATTTGTTAAGGTAAAGGAAGGTGCTACCTGAAGAGCGTTTGAAGTTTTGAGTAGGCCAAGTGTATATTTTTGAATTGGGGTTCCAAGCCAAGAACATTTTGCTGATGCTGGGGATTGGTTTTTGCTGGTGTGTTGTGTAATTTTATTTTTTTTCAAGTTGATAGTGTCACTCCCACTCCTTTGAAGATGTTTTACTTGCTCGGAGTGGTGCGGCACAGTTCATCTAGCTCACAATCAACTGAAATCTTTATCAATTCAAACTTCAATGACATACTCACTATCATCTTTTAACTAACTACTTACTCAAGACTTACATCAACATAAACTTACTTTACAATACAC
>JAUTBS010400271.1:0-10217 GCA_032361285.1 Aequorea victoria | reverse complement strand
TATGACATCTCACCTTCTGGTACGTTCAAGATTTCCAAGGTTAAAACTTACCCAAAAATATAACCATCCAGAGATCACTGTCTCTTTATTCTTTCCATTTACTTCTTGTAGTTTATCGCATATTCTCATTACACATTTTCTTTCACTATGCATATCAAACTTTAATCTCATAATTTAATTTCTCGGGCCCTTAATGCTCGAAAATGAATATCATTATAAAAATACTTCAAAGTTCATATCAATGTTCATTTCATCTCAAGGTACTTCTTGTTACCTATCTTTCTCTGATTCATCCATCAAGCACTCCATTCTAATTTTCAATGAAACGACAACACTATTTGTAGACCTTAAGGAATAATCCTCATCTTTCAAGAATATTTCCTTCTCACTCTTTGCGTCAACTCCTTCTTCATTCCATGAACTTTCTCAAATTGTCTTCTCTCTCTCTCTCTCTCTCTCTCTCTCTCTCTCTCTCACACACACACAAACAACAAATCTCTAATTTTTTCCAAAAGAGATTCTCGATCTGAGAGAGAAGGGATTCAGACACCCAGCCACTCCCCATCAGGTAATGATGGTTACATAGAGTGATGGGACAAGACACAGGAATTTGGGATTTAATCTCCCGTGACAGCCCCTTGCTCCAACACTCCACATTCAGCACATCTTAACCCTCCAAGGCATATATTATGATATTTGGGGATTAAAATTACTTTGGCAATAAGATGCACTTTAATCCTTCTTGATTTAGAATGTAAAAATTTATTCTCATAATTGTTCCAATTAAAAAATTGGGTCCTTTTTATATTTATATTTTTAATTTTATCTTTTATCTTGGCCATAAACCAAATAAAGCCTCTCTTTGGGTCTTCAACAGGATTAATTATCTTTAAGATTTTCGTGAAAAAATATGGGATGTTACATAGGCTTTCTTTCGTCTCGACCATTTTAGGTTGTGTTGTACACTTCCCGAGAGGAAATTAATTATTTTTGTCCCTAAATAAATATTTTTACATTTTTTAGGAAGTTTTTTTTATTCTAAGCTTGAGTTGCGTATCAACGCTTTCCGAGATTGATAGGTTTTTTTTCGTCCTGACCACCTTATGTTACGTCTTGCACTTTTCGGGATGGGTAAATTTTCTTTCGTCCAGACCATCTTAGATTGTGTTACATGCTTCACGAGAGAAAATTAGTTATTTATGTGCATAGATAAACATTTTCACATTTTTAGGGATTTTTCTTATTCCAAACTTGGGTTGCGTATTAACGCTTCCAGAGGTGGGTAGGTTTTTCTTTGTCCCGACCACCTTAGGTTACATTTTGTACTTCTCGAAATGTGTAGACTTTCTTTCATCCTGACCATCTTAGATTGTATTGCACGCTTTCTGAGAGAAAATTAGTTAATTCTGTCCCTATATAAACTTTTTCACATTTTTGTAAGGTGATTCTTTTTTATTTTTAATCCGAGCTTGGGTTGCGTATCAACGCTTCCCGAGGTGAGTAGGCTTTTTTTCGTCTCGACCACCTTAGGTTACGTCTCGCACTTTCTGGGATGGGTAGGTTTTTCTTCATCCCAACCGTCTTAGGTTGTGTTGCACGCTTTCCGAGAGAAAATTAATTATTTTGTCCTTAGATAAATATTTTTACATTTTTCGAGGAGGGTTTTTTAGTTTGAGTCCAAACTTGGGTTGCGTATCAATGCTTCTTGAGGTGGGTAGGCTTTGCTTCGTCCCAACCATCTTAGGTTACGTCTTGCACTTCCCAGGATGGGTAGGTTTCCTTTGTCTTGACCATCTTAGATTATGTGTCACACTTACCGAGAGAAAATTAGTTATTTTTGTCTGTAGATAAATATTTTTACATTTTTTAGAAGGGTTTTTTTTGTCAATAGGTGAGCGTTTTTACATTTTTCAAGATTTATTGACTTTTCTATATTTGTCCATATTAGGTTGCGCTTCACACTACCTCACGTGGTGAATTTTCAATTTTTTGGTCACTAAGTAAACGTTTTCATGCTTTCTTAGATTTATGACTTTTCAATTATGATATTTCTCTTTTTTTTTTCTTTTTCTTTTTCTTGTTCTTCTTTTTTTTTTTCTCTTTTTTTATCTTATCTGACAAATTTTCAATTTTTCTTCTTTTTCTGGCTGGTGAGTACCTACGAGGCTTTTGAGGCTCCTCACGCGTCCTAGAGTGGTACGGGGTTCTCCCACTGGAGAGCAGATTTTTTTGTTAATGCTTCCGGGTTTGGTAGGTTCATCCTCCTTCTCACGAACACTCATAATCATCAAGTGCTCATGACGGCCTTAGTGGAGAGGTGGTGGGATATCACCAACACCTTCCACTTATTGTCTTTTGAGGCGACCCTGACTTCCCTTGATTTTGCCCTGATCACGAGAATCTGGGTGGGCAACGACCCCATTCCCTTTGACCCCATCATATGGAGGTTTTCGGAGGCCCTTCTCCAATTCTTCAGTAGGACCCCGCCTCAGACGGACAACAGGAGGATTCGATACTCGTGGCTAGTGGAGCACTTCATGGGGATATAGTGCACCGAGCTCCGTTATTTTGAGTGGGTTGCTTTGGCATTCATTCTCTATCCTTTCAGTGCTTTCCTATTCACAAACAGGAAAAACACTATCCATCTGTACTACCTGGGGCCCCTCAACGACTTGTGTTGAGTGTCGTCCTACGACTGGGGTGGAGCAGCACTGATGACACTATACACGAGCCTACGGTCTATGTCGTGGGTAGGGAGCTGTCGATCACTGGATACTGGAGGATTTGGGAGGTACGATTTTGATTATTCCTCTATCCTTTTATTTTATTTGCACTTATTTCTTATTGACCTGGCCGGACACTTATTATGTTAATCATCTCTTTCTATTATATTTGTGGGCCTATGAGTTGTTGGGGTTGCCTTCCCCAGTGACCACTTATCCCAATCCTTTAGTCACCCCGCGGGAGCTGAGATGGGGTCGGAGCACGCGAGGGAGGAGGCGAAGGATTTGAGTCGCTACCGCTAGTATTTAGATCGCCTTTCTCCCACATTGGTATGTTATGTTTTAGTTTCACACACCTTTTATTTCTTTGCTTTTGGTGACTTCTCTTACATTTAACCTGTGTTCGGTTCACTTTTTAGGTGAACTAGCGGGTGTGGAAGGGTATGGAGGATCGGGTCGGCCCTAATTTGATGAGGAGCTATCAGGCGTCTTAGATGAGGATCCTTCTTGAGGAGCCATTTTGCCGGGAGTGGTTCTTGGGCGAGCAAGTAGCTCGACACTTGCTAAGACTGGACCACTTCTGGCTCCCTTAACCACATCCACTGAGTATGAGTCTACGGACACCATGCTGCTGGAGGACGTGGTGGAGGCGATGTACGACTTTGATACTAGTGATTATCTAGCCGAGGGGAAGTATGCCGCCTTCGTCCGTACTTCCTTGATGCGCCCGACGGGTGTTTGCCCTATTGAGCAATAAGGCGGGCAACCTTTGTCATCTCGGGCTCCTCCCGTTGCTGGTGGCCGCGCTACTCCTGCAATTGGTGCCTTGGTGGTGGTGCTATTACTCGTGCTACCTCTACTGCTGCTGCTGGCATTTATGTTGCCCCCACTCCAAATCCAACTGCTTCTTTCCTTCCACCGCTACCTCGGTTGGTGGACACGTAAACTCACGGGTTTTGATGTCCCATTCCCATTCTTATTCTCGAGGTAGAAGAGCTACGCCTAGGTGCCGGGGATGAGAAAGTACTTCCCACCTTTCGCTTTTTATTTTATTTTATGCTTCTCCTATGTTATTGTTCTGTTATATCGGTCTGCTTACTTAACACTTTTTATTTTCTTTTCTCTTTGTTTCTATTCCTAGGTCCCCCGTTCGTTTATAGAGGACTACCTCACTACTGTCACCGGTTTGATGATATTGGTGAGGTAGTAGACTGAGATCATTACGGACATGCACCTCAATCCTGTCCCCCGGCGTCCTCACCCTCCTCCTCATCCGGTGAGTGATCTGTTTTTTTACTATCCTTTTTCATTTATTCATATATATTACATTCTTATTCTGACATCGGGTTTTATTCTTTCTTCTTTCTTTCTTTTTTATAGCCTCTCTCCAGCAGCCGCGACCTCTCCACCCATCGGGCTTCCTCATCTTCTCGTGTTGCTAGCCCGTCTGTCGCTGCTCCTCGAGGTCCTGCTCTATGAATTGGGGTTCGAGCGCGTTAGGCTAATAGCGATGACAACTACGACTCGAGAAATGCCACCACTTATGCTTTCTCTATTCTGGCTTCCACGTGTCGCACCCGACGTCGACATAGATGAGGATATTTTGATTTTTTTCATGTATTTTGTACATCTTATATACACTTTTCTTTATATACATTTTTATTGGATGGGCCTTCGTGCCCTATTGGGTATTTGTCTTAGCACATTTATTTAGTTCTTTTTTCATTTTTTTCTTTGTATGGATGTCCCCCCCTTTTTTTATACACATGGATTGTTATTTATATACATGGTTCTTTATTTATGTACATGGATCTTTACTTATGTGTATGGACGGTTCTCTTTTTTATATTTTGTTGTATTTTAAAATTCAAATGAATACATGTATGAATGATAGTAAATAGCGAGACATAGACTAAAGCGACTGTATCATTATCCGCAGACTGTAAGCACCAGTGATGACAACTCAAATATAAAGCAGGGCAGAAAAAGACACAACTTCTTCTTTAAAAAATCAAGGTGGCGCGCACCATATGATGTGGTGTGAGCTACTTTGTTGAAATACATGGTGCACGCCATGATGACATGACGTATGCTACATTGGGTTTGCATGAGATGGCGCATGCCAAGTTTGGTCCCTCTCAAATTTTGCTATAAAAAATAGGTGCCCGACCTTTCTTTGTGATCAACTCTTGTTCCCTGAAATGACTTCTTCCACCCAAAATTCTCTTTTCTCTTAGACTAATGAGTTTACTAAGATCGACCAAACTAATTTTGTGAATTTTGGTTTGAACGCTCTTTTCCATTTGAGGGTTGTGAGGATGATTAGAATTTCTTGAAGGCATCTGCTCAGTTATGGGATCCGGTGTCCCATATATTCACACTTGGAGGCAAAGAACTCTGCCCCACAATCGAAGAGTTCGAAACTATCTTGCATTTCTTCCGTTAAGAGAAAATCTTGATCCCTACCTCCCTTGTCAGTCTGAAGAAGTTCTTGAGGGAATTATGCGGTTTGTGTCACGCTCTAAATTGGGAAATGTGACCGGCCATGGATCATGGGCCTTAGCCCAATAAACTAAGTAAGCCATAAACAAAAATAGCTAACTATATGGTAATAAAATATTTATTTTTCCATGGATTTAAACTATTAAAATCTCATATCATAAAAAGTGGGTCAACAACTCATAATATCTCCATAATGATGTCACATCATCAATAAAAAATGTACTAAACAATGCGGAAGCAATATGAAAAAATGTCCTAGAGGTCTTATGTCTTGGATCCCACGCCGCAGTCCGTCATCTAGATTTCATCTCATTGGTTACCTGAAATGTTATGGTACAACGTTAGTCAAAATTGGTGAATAGAAACATGCATAGTACAATACAGTTCTAAAACGAGAAATTTAAATAGTTTGTATATTACATATCATGGCATGACATACACAGTATAAGTAAAAAGGGTACACACATAATCCATTTCATCTCATTTCATCTTATTTCTTTGAAATTATATATATATATATATATATCTTTTCTCTTTTAATTCATCAAAAGTGCATATCAAAGGGGTCCTCAATCACATCTATATCAGTATCATCATATAAATGGTATAGCGACATGCTCATACAAGAGTGGGAATAATCAATCAATCAAGTGCTACAGTAACAGCCTGAGCATAATATGTATCAATGCCACATCATAACTCGGGGCCTCTTGGTCCATTAGATCTAATCTCGAAATAGTGTGACCACAGGTTGGCACCTGCGTTTGTTCCCAAAATTATTCTGGTTAAGGTCGCCGGATACAACCGGGCTATCCCTTAAACCGTTGAGTCAATTAGGGTCACCACGAGATTCAAACTGGGTATGTTTCCTAGCTGGCCAAAGTTACCTCCGAATAGGTCTTTCCCTTGGAATGTTTTATATCCCAAGAATCTTATCTCATGATCACATCATATATAATAAAGAAAATAATTTTTCTTTTCATTATTTTTAAAATAGTTATGTCATGATTTTCATAGAAATGATATCATACAATTTTGATCTGAAAACATTTACAACATATATATTTTCTTTAAAACATTTACGTCACGATTTTATAGGAGAAAAATATACAAAAATATTTAAAGACATTTAAAGAGAGGGAACATAGCATTTTTTTTTAAAAATAATTTTTTGGGAAAGTTTGGGGATTTATTTCAAAGATAAATAGCATGAAATCCACTCACTTCAGGTCCAAACTAATCTCTAATGATATGAGAATGCAAGCTACGTCAACCTGTTATAATACAATAATCCATATAAATAAAAAAACTAAAGAATTAAGCTAAAGCTACCAAATGGACCCTTAACCCATTTGATAATTCTCATATTTGTTTTTGGTGTTAAATTAATCCTTAATTAATTTAATTCATCATTTAAACTGATGCCCAAACAAGGCCTAAGTATTAGAATTAATTTTAGAAACTTTTTTCTCAAAATTTTTACTCTTTGAGTCGACACAGATGGCTTCTGAGCCGATCCAACCAAGTCTAAGGCATGCGTGAATCGACACAACAAGGTTGTGTGTCGACTCAAGGTGGAAGGAGTCTCGGCATACACTGTGAGTTGACTCACAAAGGTTGTGAGTCGACCCAAACCCCGCAGGAAGCCAAGAGTCGACACCACAAAGGCTGTAGGTCGACCCAAAGTGGTCTGGCATGGTCTCAGGTGGCTGTGGGTCGACTCATGGGGTTATTGGGTCGACCCAAGGTGGTCTCAGGTTTCAAGGGATCGATGCAAGAGAGGCTATGTCGACCCTAGGGCATGGCCAAGGTGATGTGAGTCGATCCAAATGGGTGTGAGTCGACTCACAGGGAATAAAGAGGTGCTGTGAGTCGACTTATGAGGCTGGTGAGTCGACTCAAATGTTCATAGGTCACAAGGGTCGAGGTAGGAGTCGACCTAAGGCATGCTAGGGCACTGTGAGTCGACCCAAGGTGCTGGTGAGTCAACTCAAGTTAAGACTGGTCTCACGAGTCGACTCATAGCTCACGTGAGTCGAATCACTAGCAACGGAGTCTTCTCCTATGTCACATGGGTCGACTCAACCGAGGCGTGAGTCAACCCAAAAGCATGTAGCAGCCATTGATGGCTTTTGAAGCTTGGATTTTTGTGGTTTTTTCATTCTTTTCTTTTCTTTAATCATTACCTATGATGATTTATCATATTTTAGAAAAATCAAAACATATTATGGTAGCCGATTACATGATCTTTTCATTCATGGGATCTTATATATATATATATTCGTATTAGTGATATATCTATAATGTATGTGTATAAACCGAATCTATTTATTTCTGGTTTCTTTCATATAAATATAGTATTTTCTTATTTGATTATGTGCCTAATAAATTAATCTAGAATCAAACTATAATCTAACAATATTATGGCATATGTGTATATATATGTCTAATGTGTAGAAAAACTGAAACAGGGGACTGATCTTACCTGTAATCACCTAATGGTGAAGATGATGGTGGTCGAGATGGTGATGGTGATGACCACTGTGATCAATGCCAATGTCTGGTGGCGGTGGCAGTAGTGGTGCTGGATTGTGATAGTAGATAACGGTGGTGACAGCAGTGGTGTGGGGGTGTTGGAACAGAGAGAGATTGCATAGAGGAATTTGAGAGACTGAGAAGAGGTGGTTTTCTGGGGAATGGAATCCCATTTAAGAGAGAATGGAGCCACGAAATCAGGGATTTCCTCCCTGGTTCTCCTCTGGTATCCCTATCCTTCCAAACTAACGCCAATCAAATAGGAAGTATTTAACTGACTTTCCTATTTCAAAAGAAAATCTGTTATAGCTGCCTTATCTGCTGATCTCCCATTTTCTTTTCTTTAATTCTTTTTCTTTTATCAATTAAATATTAATAACATTAATAATGATATTAATAACAACAACCTAATTAAGCTTTATTTTATTATTAAGTATATTTTAGAATCTTTTTAATTAGTTAGTTATTTTAGTTTAATTAATTTAATTATTGTATTAATAATTAGTTTTAAAATTTTAAATTTTTACCGGATTTTACATTCTTTCCCCTTTAAAAGAATTTCGTCCTCGAAATTATAACTAACCTTGAGGAAACAAATGAGGATAACGCTCGCGAATCTCGTCTTCGCATTCTCACGTAGCCTCTTTAACTTTATGATTTTGCCATAAGATCTTGACAAGGAGAATCTGCTTATTCCGTAGAACTTTATCTTTCGTATCTAAAATCTGTATCGATTGCTCCTCATAGCTCAAATCTTCATGAACATGAAGTGGCTCATAATCCACCACATATTTCGGGCTAAAAATATACTTTCTCAATATCGATACATGAAACACGTTATGTACCCCAATGAGGCTATGAGACAAGGCTACACGATAAGTCACCTCACCAACGTGATCAAGGATCTCGAAAGGTCCAATATATTGGGGACTCAACTTTTCCTTCTTGCCAAAACGGATAATTTCTTTTCAAGGTGAAACCTTGAGAAATACCATGTCTCCAACAAAAAACTCCAAATCTCTTCTACATGAATCGGCATAATTCTTTTGTCGACTTTGATCTGCTAACAACTTATTTCAAATAACGGCAATCTTCTGAGTCGTATCCTCCACTAAATTCGGTCTAAGAAGCTGTCTCTCACTAATTTCGTACCAACACAATGGGGATCTACATTTTCGCCCATACAAGACTTCATACGGTGCTACCCCCAAACTCGAATGATAACTGTTATTGTATGAGAACTCCATTAGTGATAACTGATCATCCTAATTACTCTTCCATTCTAAAGCGCAAGCCCTCAACATATCTTCTAACGTCTGAATAGTCCTTTTCGATTGGCTATCAGTTTACGGATGATATGCTGAGCTAAATTCCAACCGAGTACCCATAGCTGACTACAGGGCTCCCCAAAACTTTGAGACGAACTGAGGGTCATGATCCGAAATAATAGAAATAGGTGAACCATGAAGTCTGACTATCTCCCTCACATACAGTTGCGTTAAATGATCTAAAGAGTAAGTCATCTTAATGGCGATAAAATGAGCTGACTTCGTAAAATGGTCCACTATTACCCAAACTGTGTCGTATCCACTACGTGTATGAGGTAAACCAGATACAAAATTCATCGTGATGTTCTTTCATTTTTACTCGGGTAGTAGTAATGGTTAGAGCTTTCCTGCTGGTCTTTGGTGCTCGATCTTCACTTGCTAACAAGTAAGACACTGAGCAACGAATTCTGCTATATCTCATTTCATACCGTTCCACCAGAAGTGCTCTCGAAGATCCCTATATAGTTTTGTTCCTCCCGAATGAATGTTGTACCCAGAACTATGCGCTTCAGTTAGAATCTCTTTCCTTAGCTCTTCGTTGGTAGGTACGCATACCCGACTCCTAAATTTGAGAACTCCTTCATCGCTGATGCTGAAATCCTTCACCTCTCCTTTGTGCAATTCTTCCACATTTTTCTTGCATTGAAGATCCTCCTGCTGAGTCACACGAATTCTTTCCAATAATATCGACTTAACTGTCAACTGACAACACAAAGTCATTCCTTCTTGTCGTAGAAATTCTACTTTCATCCTTCTCAACTCTTCTAACAACTGATGATGCACTGTCACTGATGCTAAGCTGCCTTCCGAAGACTTCCTGCTCAAAGTGTATGCCACTACATTTGCTTTTCCCGAATGGTAATGAATCTCCACATCGTAGTCTTTCAACAACTCGAGCCATCGCCTTTGTCTCAGGTTGAGTTCTTTTTGAGTGAAAATGTATTTCAGATTCTTATGGTCGGTATAGATTTTATAAGATTCCCTATATAAATAGTGCCACCATATCTTCAATGTGAAAATTATGGTTGTAACTCCAAATCATGTGTGGGGTAGTTCTTGTTAGCCTAGAGGTCTTTCAATCAAGTTTCATTTGGTTTTGATTCTTAGCAACATATTAATTTGATCTTTT
>JAUTBS010400260.1:0-10217 GCA_032361285.1 Aequorea victoria | reverse complement strand
GTGGTGTATGGTGGCTGCTGGGCAGCGTGAGGGAGCTGAGAGAGAGAGAGAGAGCACACAGAGAGAGACTGAGGGAGAATTGAGAGGAATGGATCCTCCTGGGAAGATGACTCCTTTTTTAAAGGGATTGTAAGAAGAAATTTAGAAAACAGGTTTTCGTGATTCCCTTTCTAGGATCCTATCTTCTTAATATTTAAAATATATCTCTTATGGGATACCAGCTGTCATCACAGCCATCAGAGACTTCTCATTGTTTAAATTTCTTTTCCTTTTTTTTTTGTTTCTCCTTTCTTTATTTAATTAATAATAACATAATTAATATTACATCATTTATTATTTTAAGTTTCAGATTCTTTTCATTAATTATATTGATTATATTTTTAAATTAATTAGTTTATTTTAGTTTAATTAATTTATTATTTATATTTTTATAATTTATTTTAAGTAAAAAAAGATTTAATACCAAATTTTACAACTTTGTCCCGTATCCTTCGCTGTTCGAGCTCCGGCTCATCGGCTAAGGCGGTATCATCCTGCAACACGACCTCTCTTGCCGCACGAGCTCAGCTCCTCATCCGGAAAGGTCACGCTTCGTCTCCCCTTCCCTTTTCTTTCTCGCCGTAGAGATTTAATGTCTCAACGAATAAACCGGTATCGTCTCGCACCATTTCTTTTTTTCCCATAGCCTTAGAGAGATAAATCTCGACGGAAAGTCGCGCTACAAAGCACACACCCTTCTAGCTGCTTGGCGAAGAGTTTTTTTCCTTTTGAGTTACTATTCTGAAACCTTCCCTTTTTTTCTAACCGTAGAAATTCAGAGTCTCGACGGAAAGCCAGAGCTTCCTACACCCTTTCTTTTATTTCCAGAGCCGTAGAGAGATAAGTCTCGACAAAAAGTAGGGTTCCTCCCGCAAATCTTTTTTTATTAGCCGTAGAGATTCAGAGTCTTGACGAATAGGCCAGTATCGTCCTGTGCCCGTATTTTTTATTTTTTCTTCGCCCGTAGAGACTCAGCATTCTGAGACTCGACGGAGAGGGCAAGTCGATATCGTCCCACACCCTTAGTATTTTCGTTTCCCATTTTAGGTTCAGAGTCTCAGCGAACAAGTCGGGCTCCTTTTACAAACCTTTTTTTCTTTGACCGTAGAGATACGTCTCGACGGATAGGCTGGTATCGTCCTGTGCCCGTATTTTTCCTTTTTTATTCGTCCGTAGAGACTCAGGCTTCTGAGACTCAATGGAGAGGGCAAGTCGGTATCATCCCACACCCTCGGTATTTTTTGTTTGCCATTTTGAGATTCAGGATCTCAAACGGACAAGTCGGGCTCCTCTACAAACCTTTGCTTTATTTTGCTGTAGAGATACGTCTCGAAGGATAGGCCGATATCGTCTTGTGCCCATACTTTTCCTTTTTTCTTCGCCCATAAAGACTCAACCTTCTGAGACTCGATGAAGAGAGCAAGTCGGTATCGTCCAGCACCCTCAGTATTTTCGTCTACCGTTTGAGACTCTAGTCTCAGAGGGAAAGCTGAGCTCCAGCTCGCAAATCTTATTTTTGTCTGCCGTTTGAGTCCCCAGTCTCAGATAGAAAGACGAGCTCTGGCTCGCAACCCTTATTTTTGTCTACCGTTTGAGATTCAGAGTCTTAGATAGAAAGCCAAGCTCTGGCTCGTAAATCTTATTTTTGTATGCCATATGAGACTCTAGTCTCAGACGAAAAGCCAAGCTCTAGCTCACAACTTTTATTTTCGTTTGCCATTTGAGATTTCGGTCTCAAACAAAAAGCTGAGCTCCGACTCGCAACCTTATTTTCGTCTATCATTTGAGACTCTAGTCTCAGACGGAAAGCCGAGCTCCAGCTCGCAACTTTTATTTTCATTTGCCATTAGTGACCATGGTCTCAAATAGAAAGCCGAGCTCTGGCTTGTAACATTTGTTTTCGTCTGCCATTTGAGACTCCGATCTTAGATGGAAAGTCGAGCTCCGGTTTGCAAATATTTTTGTCTGTTGTTTAAGGCTTCGGTCTCAGACAGAAAGCTGAGTTCCAGCTCGCAACCCTAATTTTCGTCTGCCGCTCGAGACTCCGGTCTCAGACGGAAAGCTAAGCTCTGGCTCGCAAATCTTATTTTTGTCTGCCATTTGAGACTCTGGTTTTAGACGGACACTTAAGCTCCAGCTCGCAAATCTTATTTTTATCTGCCATATGAGGCTCTGGTCTTAGACAGAGAGCCAAGCTCCGGCTCACAACCCTTATTTTCGTCTGCCACTCGAGACTCTGGTCTTAGATGGAAAACTGAGTTCTGGCTCGCAAATCTTATTTTCATCTGCCATTTGAGACTCCGGTCTCAGACAGAAAGCCAAGCTCCAGCTCTCAATCCTTATTTTTGTCTACCGTTTGAGCTCTGGTCTCACATGGAAAGCTAAGCTCCAGATCGCAACCCTTATTTTCATCTCCCATTTGAGACCCCAGTTTTAGATAAAAAGCTAAGCTCCAGATTGCAAACTTTGTTTTCTTCTACTATTTGACACTCCGGTCGCAGACGGAAAGCCGAGCTTTGGCTCACAAATTTTATTTTTGTCTACTGTTTGAGATTCAGAGTCTCGATGGAAAGTTGGGTCTTGCCCGCACCTTTTTCGTACCATATTTGGGATCTTTACGAATCCCGAGGCATTGAGAAAGTTCCAACGCTCTTCTAAGCTAGGTTTTTTCCTCACAACCCCCTTCTTGGGTCTAGAGATCAAGCGTCTCGATGTCATTTTTGTTTTAAGCCGGGTCCTATCACCTGCACCCTTTATTTCTCTCGCTCATAATTTTCTGAAGAAATCTTGAGTTCATTTATCGTTGAGCTGTCAAGCTGAGGCTCTGCGATTATTTTTTTCATTTTAAGCTGGGTATCATGACCCGCAACCTCTTTTTTTTCTTTTCTCTTTTTCAGGGTTCTTACGTGCTTCCTCGCCAAGTCTTGAGTACCCACCTTGTTCCTCGCTATTTAGCGTTTGTTTTTCTGTCTCACCTTTCTCATAGGGTCATCACGAGCTGTAATGTCTTACGATTTGATTTTCTTACCATCACTTTCTCTATTAGGGTTTATCATTGCCTTTTCAAGTTTTGATATCACGCCCCTCTAGATTCGATCGCCAAGCAAAAGACTCAAAAGATCAGATTCCAATCCAAAAAACACGATGGCAGGAGATGGTAATACAAATGCTGCATTGATTCGAACTCTGTCGGAGATGCAGCGAGCTTTAGAAGGCATGACCCTCATGCTCCAGGAACAGACCCAGGACCAATTTCAATGCCAAGCAAGACTCTGGGCCCTACAGCTGAATCAGGTTCTGAGAAATCCACGGGATGAGATAGTCAACAACCAGCTCTGGGAAGATGAACAATACGATACAGATCTCTTAGAGACCCGCTATTGTTATCTTTGATGATGTCCAACCAGCCGCTAATGTCGCTTGACCAGTTGCCACTGCTACTGCTGTGATAGACCCGGCCTTGGCCCGGGAAGCCTTACTGTCTGATAAGATAGATAGGTTAGAAAATGTTTTGAAAAAATCCAGAGGAGTCGATGAATATATGCTCGACATAAAAGGGCTCTGTCTATTTCCCGACGCTAAATGCGCGAGAAATTCAAGATGCTAGACATGGAAAAATATGACGGTACCGGAGATCCTAGGATTCACCTATGGATGTATGTTGATACCCTATCTCCTGTGGGCATCGATGACCAACTCAAAGTGAAACTCTTACACACGTCTCTTTCAGGGGATGCTCAGTGTTAGTTTTTAACATTGAAAGCCACCAGAACTAGAACTTGGAAAGATATTGCTACTGCATTTGTCAGGCAGTACAACTACAACGTCCAGCTGGACGTAACCATAAGGGAGTTAGAGATGACCAAACAGAATCTCTAAGAATCTTTTGTTGACTTCCTGATCTGTTAGAGGGGCAAAACAGTCAAGATGACCAACCAACCTACAGAGAAAGAATAGGTCCGAACGGTGGTAAAGAACTTACAACCCCAGTTCATGAAGCACCTCATTACTCAATCATTCATGGCTTTTGAGCAGTTGTTTGATGCATGTATCAAAATCGAGGATGCCCTCCAGTTGGGAGAAATTAAGAGAACAAAGGCCAGGACAGAAGTTAAGACTGAGGCAGGTACAAGTCAGCAAAGAACTCGAAAGCCCTAAGAGTGTCTAAACTATTAGGGGTCAAACTATCACGGTCAAAACACCCGATCAACCAAGCTAGCCCAAACGCGCCTAATAATAACGTGCCGAGGGCAGCGGAAGTAAAACTTCTTAACCTTCAGCCATATAATCCCCAACCATTCAACCCTCATCCATTTAACCCATAATTATTTAACCCCTAGCTAAGGCTGTTTGGATTGTCATTTGCCTTCCCACTTGTCCGGAGAGTATTCAATGAATTAAGTGTTCCGCTCTCCGTGCTATTCCCGAGGTTGGTAGAGAAAGGGCACTTAAGTCCCCTCACATCGACACCTATTCCAAATCCACCTCCTGCTAATTTCAACCCTGTAGCATACTGTGAATACCATCAAATGCCTGGGCACCCCATCTAGTACTGTATGAAGCTTCAGCATAGAATCTAAGATTTGATTGATAGCAAGGTGATCTCGCCCCCAACGATGGCTAAGCCTAATGTTACTACCAATCTACTATCGAATCACATAAACCCATCCCCTTGGAACGTAAATCATATTCATACAGTTTCACATTGTTATAATCCCAGCATCTATATCTGTCCAGAATGGGCCATCAGACCAAGTCAACCTCTTCTAGAAGGGAACTTTCTGTGCTCTTTGGATGCAAAAGAAACTCTGTATGTGAAAGAGAATGACTTGGAAGAGCTGGAAGATGTAGAATAAATCACTGAGGAATGGGATAATATGACAGCAAACAATGAGGTACATGTAGAGCTTGCCTTCTATGACCCTAACATAGACACTGGCATTGATGGATGGATGTTGTAAGAAGAATCAGATGAGGAATGCACAGACGGCGAGTTTGATGGAAGTGAGGAGTAGAATTACCCCAATGATGACAAACTCTCTACTTCTGGAACCCTACCAGATAATGATGTAGAGGAAACAGACATAAGTAAATTGAAAGAGGAATCGAAAGGGAACTCAGGAAATATAGGAGCAGGATTAGGGTTCGGGATAGAAGTAGAGATAAAAATAGAAATAGTGACAAAAGAAAGAACAAAAATAGAAGAAACAGAAACAGAGAAAGGAGAAGTAGTAGAAATAAAACCAGAAATAGAAGTAAGGACAGGGACAAAGGTAGTAACAGTAGTGGAAACCATAAAGGACTCGGGATCAGAACCCGTAAATGAGTCTAACTGCAAGACTCAAACCAAGGCTGAGAAAAACCAAAGTTCAGATATGCCTGGAAGTACAAAAGAGGAAGGAAGAGCCATCAAAGAAGTCGACAATGTGACCAGAGTCGGGCCCACTGTTATCAATACTACCGAGAACAGGATTAGGATTAAAGGCAAATAAAAGATCGACCTAGATATCCCATTTGAAGAAGGAGAAGGCATTCTAAACCTTTTCATTCTTGATGATGATATTTGGGATTACTCAGGGACTGATGATAGCTAGAAAGACGAGGAATTATGGGCGATAGAAGAGATAAACTGGAAAGAGGCAGAAAAGGAACAAAGTTTGCCCCCAGAGGAAAAGTTAGAGGCTAGGATAGACCACCCAATAACCAATACAGAGACAGAGAAAGTAGCATGAGATAATCTATGGGGACTAGAAGGACTAGACTTATCTAAAGTAAACCCTGCTACCGATCACTGGGACAACCTATGGGGCCCCGAGGAAGAGATTGAGCATTTGATCAAGAGTGAAAGACACTTCAAACCCCGCCAACTTAGAGAGAGGCGAAACTAGCCAGCCCACAGCAGAAGCCAAAAATGAAGATGATGTTGTACTGAAACTGCTCAAAAAGATCCAGGCTAACCTAAGTATTTGGGGGCTACTGATGGCATCCCATAAACATAGGCAAGCCGTACTGAGGGCTTTAAGAAAAGCTGATATCTCTATTGATACCACTCCTGAACAGCTAGTAGGAATGATTGCTACTACCAACCTGAAGAATGTCATTACCTTTTTCAAGAAAGATTTTCCCGCCGAAGAACACCTGCACAACAAGCCCCTCCACATAACAACAAAGTGCCTAGAAAAATGGGTACATGTGGTTTTGATTGATAATGGGTTAGCATTGAACGTCTACCCGCTCAGAACAACGCACTACCTTGGGTTAAGAGAGCAAGATTTTACTCCAACTACTCAAGGGGTACGAGCATATGACAACACTCACATAAACGTGCTGGGGGTAGTCAAGTTCGCTATTACCATAGGACCCACCAATAGTAAGATCAAATTTTATGTATTAGATATGCCGGCCTCCTTCAGCTTATTATTAGGCCGACCATGGGTACATGACCTTAACGTATAAGCAGTTCCATCCACTCTCCATCAGAAGGTCAAAATGATAAGGGATGGAGCTGTTCTAACTATATTTGGTGAATCAAGTATCCAGGCTACTACCACTGACGACACCCTTTTTCTTGAAATACAGCACGGGGAGGAAGATCTCACCGAGCGGTTTTAAATTTTATAAAACATCGGCTATCCAGACTTTAAAGAACAAAGAGCAACTATATATGAAACCTCGGGCAGTAATGATGATGGAAAAAACATCGTACTTCCCAGGCCTAGGGCTTGGAAAAAATCAACAAGATAGTACTAAACCAATCTGCATTTAGAGTAATCAATATACCTTTGGTCTGGGATACAAACCCATGGTATAGGATATTGCTAAAGGAAGCGTGAAAGTACAAAGGAAGGCATGGGCCAAAAAAACAAACACAGAATACCTGGCTCAGCTGCCAGCCTATGGGCCTCCGAATGGGCAGCGTGTGAAAGAAGGCGAGACTTTTCTATTCTATGGATTTTTAGAACCATGGATCGATGAAGGGTCTGGACTGATAACACCTGGGCTAGAGATATTCTTTGAACATCAGCTGACTGATAGCGAGCCCGAGGAGGACGAGGAAAAATACGAAGGCGTAGCAGAAAAGGCACGCAGAAAATACTGAGCGAAAGACCTAGAGGAATTCACGCTGGGGTCACTCTTTGAGGGAGAAACTCCTATACATAAGGAAGAAGCCGCGAAAGAAATCACCATGCTGGGCTGCGACGAACCAGTCGACTGCTCCAGTTTAATAAAAAGCGAAGGTAGCGTTGTAATAGAAAATTGGACCTACGAATATAATGTTCTGGATAATGTAGATAGTGAGTCAGAGTCCGAGTCAAACTTATCAACGTCTACAGATTCAGAGTCCATTGGTGAGTCGGCTAGGCATTCTCCTGTTGGGATGTCTCAGTCTTTTGTTATAACCAAATACATGTCAAAATCTGTAATTTTCGATGACAATAATAATAACATGGAGAATTCTTCTAGTTATCCTACTGTACTTTCTTATGAATGTTTGATTACTGCCTCTAATGATTTTGATTGGGTTGTTCTCCTAGAGCTAAAACTCTTAATTGAAAAAGAAGAAAAAATGCACGCTAAACCTTTGATTGAATTTTTTTTTCAAAAAATCTAGGTACTGAAAAGGATCCACAAATGGTTCAGATCGGTTTCGCTTTATCAAATGAAGAACGTGAGCCCTTAATCTAATTATTAAAATAATTTAAAGATTTCTTTGCATGGTTGTACTTAGACATGCCCAGAATTGACCCAGATATCGTCCAATACAAAATACCCCTTTACCCCGATGCCAAACCTATAAAACAAAAATTGGGGCGTGTAAGACCAGATTGGGCCCTCAAAATCAAGGAGGAAGTTACCAAATAAGTGAACGTTGACTTTTTTTAGGTGATAGAGTACTTCCAGTGGATTGCTAATATTGTCCTTGTGCCAAAGAATAACGGTCGGGTGCGAGTTTGCATTGACTTCCGAGATCCTAACAAGTAAAATCCCAAAGATGACTTCCCTCTGCCACACATAGACGTCCTCGTGGACAATACTACCAGACATGTACTGCTATCATTCATAGATGGATTTTTAGGTTATAATCAGATTCTCATGGCACCCGAAGACAGAGAAAAGACTACGTTCACCATGCCGTGGGGGATGTATTGTTATCGGGTCATGCCTTTCAGTTTGAAAAATGCAGAAGCCACGTATCAACGTGCTACAACGGCATTACTCCATGACATGTTACATAAAGAAGTGGAAGTATATGTCGATGATATGATCATTAAATTCAAAGACCGTGAAGCACATACCCCATCCTTAGAGAAATTCTTTGAGATGATCTGGAAGTATCGAATGAGGTTTGAACCCACAAAAGTGCACTTTTGGAGTTACAGCAGGAAAGATGTTGGGATTCATCATCACCGAAAGAGGGATAGAGGTGGATCCCTCCAAGATCAAGATAATTCTGGAGATGCCTCCCCTGAAGACGGAGAAATAAGTTAGAGTATTTCTTGGGAAAATTCAGTTCATCAGTCGTTTCATCTCAAAATTGACTACAACTTGTGAACCTCTTTTTCATTTCCTCAGAAAGAATACCAAATTTCAATGGGACCATCATTGCCAGAATGCTTTCGAGTTAATCCAAGAGTACCTACAAAAACCTCTGGTACTTTTCCCTACAGAACAAGTAAATCTTTGATCATGTACCTATCAGTGAATAAGTCTACAATGGGCTGCATGCTAGCGCAAGAATGGGGACAACGGCAAAGAAAAGGTCATGTATTACTTGAGCAAGAATATTATAGATTGTGAAGCCTGATACATGTTGCTGGAGAAAACTTGTTATGCTTTGGTATGGTCATCCAAAAAGTTACGACACTACATGCTGGCATACCCTGTAGTGTTAATTTCTAGAATGGATCCACTTAAGTACCTATTAGAAAAACCTGCATTGATAAGAAGATTGGATCGATGGTTATTATTATTGGCCGAGTTCGAACTGTACTACAAGATGAGAAAATTAGTGAAAGGACAAGCCATAGCAGAATTCTTAGCAGATCAGCCAGTTGAGGAACAAGAAGAATCAAATTTTTAGTTTCCCAATGAAGACGTGTTGACAGTTGAGAACGAGCTATGGATGTTACATTTTGACGGTGCATCAAACCAATATGGTTATGAAATCAGGATACTGTTGGTCACTCCAGATGACTCACATGTTCCGTTGGCCTACAAGCTAAACTTTGAGGTTACCAACAATCAAGCCGAATACGAAGCATGTATCGCCGGGATGGAAGCCGCCTTGGAATTGGGTGCAAGAAAGTTAGAAGTGATCGGTGACTCTGCCTTGGTCATTTTCCAAGCCAGTGGGAAATGTAAGATCAAAAAGAAGAAACTAATGCCATACTACCAAGAGCTCGATCGAATTATTCCCAATTTTGAGGAAGTTGTTTTCATTTATGTATCCTAGCTTTAGAATAAGTTCGCTGATGCCCTTGCCACTCTTGCCTCCATGATTGACATACTTGCAAAGGCCAAAATGAGGCCTTTAGTGATTGAACAGGGGAGCAGAAGAGCATACAAAGTTGCAGCCTTAGAACATGAAGAATGAGATGGTTTGCCGTGGTTCCACGACATCCAAAATTTCATTGAGGAGGGAAGACACCCAGGGAACGCCAACGAGAAGGATAAGAGAGCCATCAGAAGATTAGCATCCTAGTTCATCATCTGTGGTAGAAAGCTGTACAAAAGGGCCTATCTAAGGGTGAACAAACTTTGTGTAACAGACGAAGAAGCTCAAGAAATCATAAGTGAAATGCACGAAGGAGTCTGTGGGCCGCACATGAACGGGATGATATTGGCCAAAAATATATTGCGACAAGGCTATTTCTTGATGACAATAGAAATGGACTGTATTAGATTTGTCAAAAGATGCTGCAAGTACCAGATCCATGCAAATCTAGTACATCTGCCACCGTAATAATTATACAGCATGACTTCCCCTTGACCATTTTCAGTCTGGGAAATAGACATCATTGGCAAGGTCACGCCAAAAGCATCGAATGGGCACGAATTCATCGTAGTAGCCGTCAACTATTTCACAAAATGGGTTGAAGCTACATTCTTTTCAGTCATGAAAGCTTCCCACGTGGCCAAGTTTATCAAGCATAACATCATATGCCGATATGGTGTTC
>JAUTBS010400249.1:0-10217 GCA_032361285.1 Aequorea victoria | reverse complement strand
TACTAAAAAGGTTTGAAATGGAGAATGCAAAGTCATGTAAGACTCCTATGAGCACATCAACAGAGATTGACAAGGATGAAAAAGGAAAATTAGTCGACAGTAAAACGTATCGAGATATGATTGGTAGCCTTCTATACTTAACTGCCAGTCATCCTAATATAATGTTTAGTGTGTGCTTATGTACTAGATATCAATCTAATCTAAAAGAATCACACCTAATTGCTATAAAAAAGAATCCTTAAATATCTTATAGGAACAATTGGCTTAGGATTATGTTATCCCAAAGACATAACCCTAGAAATAATAAGCTATTCGGATGCCAACTTTGTCAGTTGTAAGTTAGACCGTAAAAGTACTAGCGGATCATGTCACTTTCTAGGTAATTTTCTAGTTTCGTAGTTTTCTAAGAAACAAAATTCAGTAGCTACCTTAACCACTGAAGCCAAATATATAGCCGTAGAAAGTTGTTGCGCCCAAGTACTTTACATGAAACAACAATTGGAGGCTTTCAATCTAAAATATCATAAAATTCCAATAAAATGTGACAATACAAGTGCCAATAGTCTATCTAAGAATCCCATACAATATTCTAGGACTAAACACATAGAAATAAGACATCACTTTCTAAGAGATCACATACAAAAAGAAGATGTATTGATAGAATTCATAAGTATGGAACACCAACTAGCAGATATATTCACCAAACCTTTAAATGAAGAAAGATTTAATTACATAAAAGGTAAATTAAGAATGTTAAACCCATGAAAAACTCAAAAAACTCATTTTTACCTGTCATGGGTCGACTCACAAGAGTTATGAGTTGACTCAGAATACTGGGTTTACCATATATCAGCCGTTGGGTCGACTCAAATTGAAGTATGAGTCAACTTGCTCAGTTATTTTGTCTTTGTTAAAAAATGATGCTGGGTCGACTCACAGACATTCATGAGTCGACTTATATACCTTTTTGGCTAAGCAAAATTCTCAGACTTGTGTCGACTCACAGAAGACATGAGTCGACCCTATTAAGAATCTTTCTTAAAATCCCTTGCAACTTATTTGTGTCGACTCACATCACCAATGAGTCGACCCACAAGCTCAGGTATATAAAAGGTTCTGAATGCTCAAATTCATTTTAAAACCAAAACTTCTGCCCCTCTCTCGCGTGAGTTGAAACCTCTATGTCGCCTCTCTTCCTCTCTCTCAACTCAAACCTCTGACCTTTGTTAAATCAATCCCCTTTCCTCTCTCCTTGATTGCAATCATCATCAAACCTTCAAACTTGGGTTGAACAGCTGGTTGACAGCAAGTCGATGAAGCCCTAGCCCTGCGACACCAACTTTTCACAATCCCTCTCATTCATCAACTAAGGCTTCGATTCTTTAATAGACTTTTCAATTCCCTCCAAGAGATCAAAGAAAGGCCAGTTGATCAAGGAGAAGGAACATCCAAGAAGAAGAAAAGCAAGAAGTCAAAAACCCATTCTTCAGCAAAATAGGTTTGTATAGACCATGCCATTCAAACTAAGTATGAAGAAAACTTCTTTTCTCGTTAAGTCCCTGACGGAAGGTGTATTGATTTTCAATTCTTTGATAAAATTAGAATGCACTTCTCGGCCTGGTTCACCGAAATGGATTGGCAATCCTTCGTCTCCATTAAAGAACCAGTTTATCCTGAACTTTATCGAACAACCTACGCACATATGCATCCTTCTATCACTGATGAAGGATTTTTCTTAAGTAGTTGGGTAAGAGGCAAAGAATTTGTGATAGGAGCCCCTCTTCTCAATCGACTAATCAATTCCCCAAATGGCACACACCTCCTAAATTGACTCCAAAAGAGACACAACTACCCGGACTCTCCAATTGAGGACTTATTTCTCTCATTACAAGACGAAACAACATAAATCCTGACAAACTCTTTGAAGCCAACCTTCTTCTACCCGAATACCGAATTCTTCACCATATGGTAAACCATATAATTTTACCCCAAGGTGGGAAATTCAGAGATGTCACCTTCATTCAACTTTTTGTGACGTGATTCATCATCCACAAGGAACCCATTAACCTGGGCTACCTGATCATCTTTAACATGTGGAAGGCAGCCCAAACCAAGAAGAACATTCTTCTACATGGCATGCTTTTGACCAAACTTCTTAAACACCTCAAAATAAATCTCGAAGACACCCTTTTCATTCCATTCCACCACACACGCACTTATAATAAGTTCACCCTTAAAAGGATGAGACTTGTTGAAATCACAAGGAACCCATTAACCTGGGCTACCTTATCATCTCTGACATGTGGAAGGCAACCCAAACCAATAAGAACATTCTTTCATATGGCATGCTTTTGACCAAAATTTTCAAACACCTCAAAATAAACCTCGAAGACACCCTTTGTATTCCATTCCACCACACACACACTTACAATAAGTTCACCCTTAAAAGGATGAGACTTGTTGAAATCAACGTCCAATGGGTCAAACCTCCCCTTGACACAAACCCTCAAGCCATTGTTCCATCATCTCTTCCTACTGACCAACACATTCCTCTACCAACCTCTGAATAATTTCATGACCAACCCTCCACCTCGGCTCCTCCTCCCTCTCAGACCACCATCCCTCCATCTGACTTGGAGGAGTTGAAAAACCAAATCAAACTCCTCGTCGACATCAACATCACATCCAGCCAAGAAATCAAGAGACTTCATGATAGACTTACTATCTATAAAGCTCAAAATGAAGAGATAAAAGAACAATAAACACAAATGGTGCGAGAGCAGCTTTACCTCAACCAAATCG
Source organism: Aequorea victoria (assembly GCA_032361285.1). Classification (NCBI taxonomy): domain Eukaryota; kingdom Metazoa; phylum Cnidaria; class Hydrozoa; order Leptothecata; family Aequoreidae; genus Aequorea; species Aequorea victoria. Next base: position 7,415 of record JAUTBS010400249.1, on the reverse strand, counting down.
TGAAGGATCTCAATCATGTCATGGACAGTGCCTGCCAAGTCGGCAATGACATAGGCATGTCCTTAAGGCAGAGCATTAATGAGTTTATGGCTGCCAGCACGCTCCTAATTCAAAGTGTTCAACACAAATACAATAAAGGGACTGCGGGCAAGATTAATGATGTTTTGCGCAAGATTCATGAGTTTATGGGTTGGGTAGGAGTTTGCCTTAAAACTACAGCTGAACGAAATGAGTGTGCACAACAAGAAAACTAACAAAGAGAAGTTGCTACAACTCCTAGCATCAACATAGCAGACATCTCTGCTCAACAGTTCTGAGCTGCCACAACCTCTCCTACCGATCACGTCTCAAGAAAAGAAAATAAGAATGTGACTGCCAAAGACAAGAAGAAACAAAAGCAGTTCGCTCGAGACTCTGTCGTCATTGATGCCTTCGAAAAAGTAAAAAAACAAGATCGCGCCACCCACGAAAAAAAGTCCAAACCAAAGAAAGTTTCTCACTGGACAAAAGTCTTGGATGACAAACTCCTCTGATTCTCTCTTTTTTCTTTCATTTTTTTTGGGCTGTATAATTCAGAACAACATTATTCTCCTATATATATTGATGTTTTTATTGGTATATCATTTCTCCTTATGCATATTTTTATTTTTTTCTTTGATTAAGGGGAGAAAAATAAGAAACTTCTCTCACCTCACTTTTTGAGATGACAAAAGGAGAGAAAATATGAGAAAATTAAGAAAATAGTTAAGAGATGTTAAGAAAATGGTTGAAAAAGTTAAGAAACTTTAAAACAAGAATAACTAGTCTTTTGTTCACAAGTTGGATGGATACACTATCATACTCAAATGTGCACTTATTGTTGATTGTGATTATTGATATAATTGTATAATAGTTGAATGTATAATTGTATGATTGAAATATTGTGTTGAAAATCGTTCAAAATAGGAAGCACCTCTTGATGGGGAGCTTTTTCAAAACTCATTTCACTTTTCAAAAAGTTTTTCTTAACAATATTTGTCATCATTAAAATGGAAGATATTGTTAGTCCCAAGGTTTAACGAATCAATTTATTGATTTTAATGGCAACAAACAAAACTTTTAGAAAGTTAAAAAGAAATGTTTAAATAAGCTCCAAATTTTATGAAAAACATGTATATGATTTAAAAGATTTTAATCAGTATGTTAACAAGTTAAATTAATCATAATCAGTATGTTAATAAGTTAAATTTATAATATTCATTAATCACAATTATTGATTATATCTTATTATATAAATTTTACTTAATCGTCAAAATATGTTAAATGATTATCAAATAGGTTAACACCCATGATTGGGGTTAACTTTGTATTTGATATTGATTGAAGTGATTTCGGATATTAAAACAAGTGTCCAAATGATTTTAAACCATTCTCAAAAAGAGCTCAAACACAGAAAATCAAAACAGAGTATTTTGCGTCGACCCACACCACCATTTGAGTCGACCCAAACAGAAAACTCTCTGTAGTTTTTAACAGGCGTAGCCTTGAGTCGACCCAAACTCTTCCATGAGTTGACCCAAAGTGATGTACTCTCTGGATCTCAAACAGGCGTAGCCCTGAGTCGATCCAAACCTTGTATGAGTCGACATAAATCACCCTATTCTCTGGATCTTTAATAGGCGTAACATGAGTCGACCCAAGTCCAAAGAAAGACACATAAGCCGATATAAGTCAGCCCAGACCTCGACTCAACACCCAAGTGGCACTCATGAGTCGACCTAAATAAGTCATGAGTCGACCCCAAAGAAAACATTCCTTACAGAAACAAACTTGAGTCGACCCAATCAACCTTTGAGTCGACCCAAATCAACATGAGCTAACATAAAAACTTTGTTTAGTCGACCAATGCCAAAATCCTTCACAGTGACCATTCATGAGTCAACCCAATGTTTGCATGAGTCAACCCAAGTGCAATGAGCTGACACGGAAAGCTAATTCAGTCGACTCACGGTAACAAGATTGCACAGAAGACACTCTTGAGTCAACCCAGATGAGTCATGAATCGACCCACAATAGCCCTCTGTTAAACAACAGAGATAGGTTCACTTTCAGTCGACTCAGTTCATGTGTGAGTCGACTCACTAGCACAACATTCTTCTTCAAGGCAATTGAGTCGACCCAGAAGTTTGCAGAAAGTTGTTCAGCGTGATTTATGGAGAAAAACGATGATATCTCAGAGCATGAAATGCTAAGATTCGATCTTCAACGACTATATTTAACCAGAAGTTAATATAGGGATTTGTTTCAGTTGTAATCCCAAGAAGATATCTCAAATTATTGAAAAAGAGAACACAAGATCACATCTATTAATTACAGGATCTTGCTACAGTAAACTCAGATTTGACGTACACCGTCATTATTCAAATCTGAATTTGAAATCAGATTTGAGTGGTGAATAAATCCAAAAGAAGACAATAAAAGAAATTAATTGTAAGTCACTCCTCAGTATCAAGATCATTTATTGCAAAGATTCTTTTTCAAAAATATAATTAAAGATAACTATCTATATAAAGACATTGTTTCTTAGAGAAATACAGACCAAGCGAGACAAACTCAATATACACCAGATCAGATTATCTACTCATGAATCACTCTTTCTAAGAGAGAAATCAAAAATAGAAAGGAGAAAATCTTGTATCACTCATTCAAGATCAGGAACAGATTCTCTCATCATTGATTCAGAAAAGACCCAGCAACTACTATTCATCATCTTGTTCGTGGGTTCTTCTTCAAACGCTACAGTGTAAAAATTAACTCTTCATAGAGAGTATTTTTTATTGTTACTACTCATTATAAAAGTAAGGGTGAGTCACCCTGTACTAATTTTTTTGTGTGATTTAGCACACAAAAATAAAGATCACAAGTGCTAGAAGTCTAAGAGCTTTGGAACGCAGCTTGGTGAGTCTTTAAAAATATTTGGAATATTAGATCACAAGTGCTAGAAGCTTGGAGGCTTTGGAACGTAGCTTGGTGAGCCTTCTGTAGGAAGCTGAAGCAAAAATCACAAGTGCTAGAAGCCTGGTGGCTTTGGAACGCAACTTGGTGATAGCTTGTAAAAGGTTTGAAGCATACTCGTAAGTGTTCTCAAATAATGGAAAATCTCAAGGGGAGCTTAAGGAGTGGACGTAGGCTAGAATAGTCGAACCACTATAAAAACGATCTGTGATTATATATATATATATATCCATCTATATATATATTACTTATATTGTTTAAATTATTTTTAAACTAGAAGAATTTTTAAAAGACCCTATTCAACCCCCTCTAGGGTCATTCTTCAAATAACAATTGGTATTAGAGTCTCGTATCTTATTTCTGACTTAATAGTCTAAGAGGATCCTATGACAATCTCTGTTGTAATGACCCTCTCTGAGGGACAATCCACTAACAAACCTCCATTGTTCTGTGGAACAAATACTAACTACTGAAAAACAAAAATGAAAATCTATATACAAGTAGTAGACTATAAACTGTGGAAAATCACTGTATATGGTCTTAAGAGACCTATTAAAGAGATTGGAGGAATTATCATTCCAAAAGATGAACTAGAATGGAATAAAAATGATATTAAAGAAATGCAAAAAAACTCTAGAGCTATGAACTTACTATACTGTGCTTTAGATTTAAATGAATTCAATATAATATATGTATGTAAAACAACAAAGAAAATTTAGAATAAACTAGAAATAACTCATGAAGGCACAAATGCATAGTATGAATTATTTAAAATGCATAGTAATGAAAACATTTCTTTAAAAGATTATCGTGCATGTTTACGCGATTTACTAATATTATCCATTCTCTAAAATCGCTTGGGAAATATATACAAATATTAAAAATGTGAGAAAAATTCTCAGGTCTTTGCCAAAAGATTGGGATACAAAGGTCACAACCATTCAAGAAGCTAAGGATCTCAATGTACTCAGCCTTGATGAACTCATGGGGTCATTGATGACACATGAGATTGTCATTAAAGAACGATAAAAGAAGAAGAACCAAAGGTAAGGAGAGGTATAGCATTAAAATCTATACAATAAGAGTCATCTGACAAAGAAGACTCAAGCGACTCAAATGAGGAGAGTGAAAACATAACGCACCTTAGCTGAAAGTTCAATAAGTTTCTTAAATGGATAAAAAACTTTAAAAGAAAACCTTTCAAGAAGGATTTCAACAAAGGAGAGTCAAGTAAAGAACTTCGAATATACTTCGAATGCAAGAAATTGGGACATTTCAAAATAGATTGTCCACTTCTAAAGAAAGAGAAGTCCAGAAAATTTAAAAAAAAAAGTAATGAAAACCACATGGGATGACTCGGAAAAAAGTCAAGAGAAATCAACATCAACCAATGAGGAGATTGTGAATCTCTGTCTCAAAAAATTTAAGAAGACGACAGTGATGATGAGGTAATCTCCAATCCAAATGATTATGATGAATTGTCATATGCTTTTAGTGAATTACATTATGAGTTCAAAAAAATTAAATTGAAAAACATAACTCTTAAAATAAAAATGACAAATCATTCAAAAGAACTTGAGAAGTTTAAAGTTTTAAATGAAACATTAATCTCAGAAAAAAAATAAATCATCACATAATCATAAAATAACTCTTCTAGAAAAAGAAAATAAATTTTTAAAGTTAAAAGCAAATGATTTATTTGATATCGCCACAAAGTTTACAAAAGAAAAAAAAAATCTTAATAAATTTTTAGGACAACAAAGATGTGTTTACAATAAGGCCGACATAAACTATAAAGAATCAAATAATCAAAAAAAATTAAAAAGTTTAACAACTTATAAAATTTCATGTTGTGATCATTGTGGTAAATTAGGTCATATTAAAAAGGATTATAAAGATAAGTATAAAATTTGAATTTCTAAAATCATGCATCATACAAAACTAACAATGAAAGACCAAAGAAAAAGTGGGTACGAAAAGAAATTGTATAACTAATTTTGTAGATATACTTAAAGTCTACTCCACACAAGAACAAATGATTTCTAGATAGTGGGTACTCCCGACATATGACGGGTGATAAAAACAAGTTTATATCAATCACACCAAAAAATAGAGGACATAAGTTTCGGTGACAACTCCAAAGGTAAAATTCTCAGAATTGATACCATTGGTAAAAAAATCATCTCTATCTATTGAAAATGCCTTATTTGTAGATAGACTTAAACATAACTTTCTAAGTATTAATCAATTATGTGATAAATGATATAAAGTAATCTTTGAAATCAATACATGTAGAGTAGAAAATGTGTGCGATAATAAAGTACTATTTGTTGGTCATAGAAATGAAAACGCATACTATAAAACTCGGTAATAATTCTTTTTTTTTTTAAAATAGAAATAATAAATTAATTAAATTAAAATAAATCAACTAATTAAAAATGTAATTAAATAAATTAATGAAAAGATTCTGAAACTTTAAAATATGTTATTATTAATTAAATAAGGAAAGAATACACAAAAAGGAAAAATAATACGGGGGAGAGTTTTTATGGGGTGAAAGTGAATTGAGAAGGAAGATCCATCTAGTAAGTTGGGATAAAATGTCAATAAGTAAAAAATTGGGAGGACTGGGAATAAGGAAGATTGGTTGTTTCAATGATGTTCTCTTATTAAAATGGTGGTGGAGGTTTTTGGTTAAAAATAATGCTTTGTGGAGAAATCTTATTTGTGACAAATATGAAATGTCTAAGGAAAGGTGGCTACCATAATGAATTATCATTTCAAAATTATGTCAGATATGGAAAGATATATTACTTGTAAGTTCTAGAAATGCCACTTTATTTGAGAAGTTTATGAATAATGTGGCAATATCAATGGGTAATGGTAAAAATGTGATTTTCTGTCACGACAATTTGTGTGATATTGGTATATTAATAAGGGATTTGTATCCGAGACTGTTCATACGATAAATGGAGGTAACAAAAGTCAGAACATGGGGACAACAAAGCCTATACCAATATGCCCGGCATACGGTAAAGCTCACTCTGGTGTATGTTGGAAGTTAGCCAACATGTGCTTTGATTGTGGAGAAATAGGTCACCTTAAAAGGGATTGCCCAAAGTCTCAGCCAAGAATTATAGCAACGAAAGAGGAATGGAAACGGAAACCAAGAGTTGAGAATGGAAATGTTGGAAATCATCAAAGGCTGCTCGAAGGTCCTAAAGGAAACAACAATACTAGAATAAGGATATGAAAGATGTTCGCTTTAATGCCCAGAGAATCTCACAATACTAACAACGTGGTGGTAGGTAAAATAGTTCTTCATTCTTTACAAGCATGAGCCCTTTTTGACTTAGGATCAACTCATTCTTTCATCTATACTCACTTCACGAAAGCCTTGCTCAGAAATCCCAAACCATTAGAATGCCAACTAATAATATCTCAACCTTTGAGTAAAAACATAACATGTTCCGAATTTCTAAAAAATTGTGACCATAGTCTGGGAAACCAAAGTTCAAAGGCGGATTTGATTCTCATGGATATTAATCATTTTGATGTAGTCCATGGTATGGATTGGCTGGCTATGCATCATGCCTGCATTGACTGTGCTAAGAAGAGTGTTAACTTTCAGGAATTAGGACAACAAGAACTTAGTTTTGAAGGAAATGAGGTAGTAGCACCTCCATGTTTTGTATTAGCAGCGCGCGCCAGAACAACTTATGTAAAAGGGTTGTTTAGGTTATTTGTGTAGTATAACCACACAACCATCCAAAGATCTCGAATCAACTAATATCCTGATAGTTTGCAAATTTCTAGAAGTATTTCCTAAAGAATTACTGGAGATGCCACTGATAGGGAAATTGAGTTTGCGATTGACATTGTCCCTAGAACTCAGCCAATTTCAGAAGATCCGTATCAAATGGACCTAGCATAGTTGAAAGAACTGAAAACATAACTATAAGGATTATTAGAAAATAGATTCATCAGAACAAGCATTTCATCTTGGAGAGCACCCGTTCTGTTCATAGAAAAGAAGGATGGAACGATGAGACTCTGTATCGACTACTAGGAGCTAAATAAAGTAACAGTGAAGAACATGTACCCTTTACCCAAATTCGATGACCTATTCAATCAATTGAAAGGAGCCTGGGTATTTTTGAAAATTGACTTACGGTCTGAATATCATCAGTTAAAGGTAACGACATAAGATGTGAAAATGACAACCTTTCGTACGCGGTACGACTATTACGTGTTTTTGATTATGCCTTTTGGTGTGACTAATGCGCCAACCATAATTTATAGATTCAATGAATCGAGTCTTCAAAGACTTCCTTGATGATTTCGTTATTGTCTTTATTGATGATATCTTGTTATATTCAAGAGATGAGGAGCAACATGTAATACACCTACAAACGATGCTT
>JAUTBS010400238.1:0-10217 GCA_032361285.1 Aequorea victoria | reverse complement strand
TTTGATCATCTTCAGTGTTGAACCCTTGATCGATACTATTAGGGTTTATGTGATTCGATTTTTAAGGTTTGATCTCTTATTAATTCAATTAGGGTTGAATTACGCCTAGGTTAAAGTGTTACAAAATCCGAGTTATTACAATATTTCTAGCCCAGGTGTCTTTTTCCCAGACCTCTCATCAATCCATGGTTCCAGAAATTCATAGAATGGAAAAGTCTCACCTTCCTTTATAAACTGCCCATTTATAAGCCCATAGGCTAGAAGTAGGGCAAGATATTCTGTCTTGCTTCTTTTGGGTCATGCATTCCTCTATGCTTTCACTTTCGCCTTAGCAAAGTCCTGGACTGTGGGCTTGTATCCCAGACCAAAGGTATGAGTATTTCCCTGAACACATATCGGTTTAGTTCTACCATGTTGACTTCTTCCAAACCCTAGGCCTAGGAAGTATGATATTTTGCCCATCATAGTAATCGCCTGAGGTTTCACGTATAGATGCTCTCTAGTCATCAAAGTTTTAATGGATGTTGTTTCATCAAAGTCAAAACTACTCAGGGTGAGATCTTCTTCCTCGTGCTGTATTTCAAGCAAAGGGGTGTCATCAGTGGCAGATGTCTGGATACTTGATTCGCCAAAAATAGTCAGGTTAGGCCCATCCCTTATCATTTTAACTTTTTAATGGAGTGTGGATGGAACTGCCTGTACATTGGGATCATGCAACCAATGTCGGCCTAATAATAGGTTGAAGGAGGCCGGTACATCCAGTACATGGAATTCTATCTCCCTGTCGGTGGGTCTTATGATAACAACGAACTTGACTACCCCCAGTACATTTCTGCAGGTATTATCATAGGCTCGTACCCCTGGGTAGTTTGCGTGAAGTCCTGCTCTTTTAACCCAAGGTAGTGCGCTATTCTGAGTGGGAAATCATTCAGTGCTAACCCATTATCAATTAATACCACAGGTACCCATTTCCTGAGGCACTTTGTTGTTATATGGAGGGGCTTGTTGTGTAGGGGTCCTTTGGCAGGCAGAACTTTCTCTGTGAATGCAATGACATTATTCAGTCGAGGAGGAGCAACCATTCCTACCAGTTATTCAGGAATAGTGCTAATAGAGATGTTGGCTTTGCTTAGAGCCCTCAGCACGGCTTGCCTCTATTTGTGGGATGCCATCAGTAGCCCCCAAATACTCAGGTTAGCCTAAATCTTCTTGAGTTATTTTAGTATAGCATCATCTTCTTTTCTGGTTTCTGCTATGGGCTGGCTACCTTCGCCTTTCTTTAGGTAAGCGGGTTTAAAGTGTCTTCCACTCATAGTCAAATGCTCAACCTCTTCTTTGGGGTCCCACAGACCATCTCATAGATCTATAGTAGTGTTTAGTTCGGACAGGTCTAGTCCTTCTAATCTCTATAGATTGTCTTCTGCTATTTTCTCTATTTTTGTGCTGGTTGTTGGGTGGTCTGCGTTGGTTTCTGACTTTCCTTCTCAGGCCAGGTCGTGTTCTTTTTCTATCTCTTGGCAATTTATTTCTTCCACCGCCCACAGTTCTTCATCTCTCCAATTGTCATCGGTCCTTGAGTATTCTCAAATATCGTCATCGAGAACGAAAAGGTCTAGCATGCCTTCTCTTTCTTCAGATGTGATATCTAAGTTGGCATTCTGCGTGCCTCTACTCCTAGTCTTGTTCTCGGTAGTTTTGACATCAGTCGGCTTGATTCCTGTTACATTATTGGTTTCTCTATTCTCTTCTTTATTCCCCAGCTTGTTTGACTCTCAACTTTTCTCAGACCCTGTTTGAGTCTGACTGTTAGACTCTTTCTTGGGTCTTGATCCCGAGTCTTTCCTTGATCCTGCTATTGTTATTGATTTTATCCCTATCTATGTTCTTATCTCCGCTCCTGTGTCTGGTTCTCTATCTGTCCCTGTCTCTACTTTTATTTTTATTCCTGATCCAAATCCTATTCCTAATCCCGTATTCCCTAGATTCTCCTCCCATTCCTTTTTCGGTTCGCTTGTGTCTGCCTGTTCTACACTATCATCTGGTAGGGTACCAAAGGTAGAAAGGTCATCATCATCGGGGTTGTTCTAATCTCCACTTCCTTCTGATTGGTTGTTTATACCTTCATCTCCTGGTTCATCTGAAAAGAGCCAACCATCATTGTCGGTATCTACGTTTGGATCGTAGAAGGAAAACTCCACGTGTACCTCGCCATTCGCTAATATGTTGTCCCATTTCTCCAGCATTTCATCTTCATCCTCCAACTTTACTAGGTCATTTTCCTCTATATACAGAGTCACATCTGTATCTAAAGAGCGTAGAGAATTCTCTTCTGGGAGAGGTGAACTTGGTCGACGACCTCTTTCGAGCAGATGTAGATACTAAGATCATAGCAGGATAAGGCTATATTGATATGGTTAAATTCTGAGGGAGTGGGTTTATGTGATTCGGCAGTGGGTTGGTGGTAATATTAGGCTTGGTCACCGTTGGGGGTGGGATCATCTTGTTATCAATCAAGTCCTGAATTGTGTGCCGAAGCTTCATGCAGTAGTTGATGGCATACCTAGGGCTTTAATGGTATTCACAGTACAAATCAGGGTTGTATGTAGATAGGAGTGGATCGGGAATCGACATTGGAGCGAGGGGCTTAAGATGTCCTTTCTCCATCAACCTCATGAATAACACGGAGAGCGGTATACTCAGATGAGTGAATACTAGGAAAGATATGGGAGGAACTGACGGTCTAGCCTGCCTTGGCTAAGGGTTAAGAAAGTTCACTTCTGCGGCCCTCAGTATGATATTGTGGGACAGATTTTGGCTAGCCTGGTTGGTGGAATAGTTGTTCTGACCTTGATAAGGCCTCCAGGGTTTCTGCTAACTTGTGCATGCTTCTGTTCTAGCTTTTGTTCTCTCAATCTCCCTCGTTTGGAGGGCATCCTCAATCTAGATTCCTGCATCAAACAGTTGCTCGAAAGTCATAAGCGGCTAAATGATGAGGTACTTTCTAAATTGGGGTTGCAAGTTTTTCACTATCGTCCAAACCTATTTTTTCCTGTAGGCCGATTGGTCATCTTTGTTGCTTTACCCCTCCAATAGGTTAGGAAGCCAACAAAAGTTTCCCAAAGATTCTATTTGGTGGTCTCCAGCTCCCTCATTGTTACGTCCAGCTGGACGTTGTAGTTGTACTGCCCGACGAACGCAGTAGCGATATCCTCCTAAGTTCTGGTTTTTGTGGCTTTTAAGGTTAGAAACCATCGTTGAGCAGCTCCTGAGAGCGACCTATAGAAGAGTTGTGCTTTTAACTGGTCGTCGATGTCCATGGGGGATAAGTTACCAATGTACATTCGTAGGTGAATCCTAGGATCCCCGGTACCGTCAAGTTTTTCCATGTCGGGCATCTTAAATTTTTCGTGCAGCTTAGCATCGGGAAAGAGGCTGAGTCCTCCAATGTTGAATATATATTCATCGATTCATCTGGCCTTCCTCAATATATTTTCCAACCTGTCAATTTTGTCAGAGAGCAGGGCCTCTCGAGCTAAGGACGGATCTATTCCAGCAGCAGCAGTGGGTAGAACAACATCGGGAATGACAACAATGGGTCTATCCCTCAGAGGATCTTTGTCGTACTAATTTTCTTCCCAGATAGGGTCGTTGACTACCTCATCCTGTGGATTTCTCATAACCTGATTGAACTGAAGGGTTTGGATCTCTGCCTGACATTGAGTCTGGGCCTGGGTCTGATCCTGGAGCGTGAGGGTTATGCCCTCCAAAGCTCGCTGCATCTTCGATAGAGTTTGGATTAACGCGGCATTAGTCTCACCATCTCCTGTCATTGTTGTATTTTCTAGATTGGAATTTGATCTTTCGAGTCATCCATTTGGCAACCGAATCCAGACGGGCGTGATGTCATAGCTTGAAGAAACAATGATAAACCCTGATAGATAGAGGAGAGACGGGAACGAATCAGATCACAACGTAAAATGTTTAAAGCTCGTGATGCTTTTATGAGAAGAACGAAAATAGAAAAACAAAGCTACAGTGAAAAAAACAAGGCGGGTGACCAAGACCCGATGAATGAGAATGAAGGAACACTAAAAAAGAACAAAAGAGTGCGGGTAATGATACCTGGCTTAAACGTAAACAGAAAAAGATACATGGAGTCTCAGTTCTCCAATAAAGGAATTTAAGATTTCTTTGGAAAATATCGAGCAAGAGAAACAAAGAGTACGGGTGATAACACCCGGGTTAAACGAAAAGAGAACGTCGAGATTTTGGATCTCTAGGCCTAAAAGGAAGTCTCGGGAAACACTTGGCTTAGAAGAGCGTTGGAACTACCTCAACACCTCAGGATTCTCGAAGATCCCAGAGAGAAAAAATAGAAAATGGTGCGGGAGAAGCCTGGCTTATCCAATGAGATGCTAGATCTCAAATGGCAAATGGATGCAAGCACATCTTGGCTTATCCGTTGAGACTTTCGTCTCTACGAAAAAGGGGGTGCGAGCATAACTTGGCTTATCCATCGAGATTCTGGATCTCGAGCGGCGAAAGGGTGCAAGAGAAGATTGGCTTATCCGTTGAGACTTTTGACTCTATGGCAAAAAATAAAATAAAGGTGCGAGATGAGCCCAGCTTATCCGTCGAGACTCTGAATCTCTATGACTAGAAGAAAAATAAAAGTGCGAGAGGAGCATAGCTTATCCATCAAGACTTATCTCTCTACAATAAGAAACAAAAGAAAGGGTGCGAGAGGAGCCTGACTTATCTGTTGAGACTTTTATCTCTACGGCAACAAACAAAAGAAGGGTGCGAGAGGAGCCCGGTTTATCCGTCGAGACTCTGAATCTCTACGACAAGAAAAAAAGGGATGAAAGAGGAGCCCGGCTTATCCGTCAAGACTTATCTCTCCACGAAAAGAAACAAAAGAAAATGGTGCGAGAGGAGCCCGGCTTATCCGTCGAGACTCTGAATCTCTACGGAAAGAAGAAAAAAATGGGGGTGCGGGAGAAGCCCAGCTTATCTGATGAGATTTTCATCTCAAACAGTGAAAAGGGTGCGAGCACAGCTCGGCTTATCCGTCGAGACTTATCTCTCTACGGTAAGAAATAAAATAAAGGGTGTGAGAGGAGCCTGTCTTATCCGTCGAGACTCTGAATCTCTATGACAATAAAAAAAGGGAGGGAAAGATAAGCCTGACCTATCCGTAGAGAAGCTGGAGCTCAGATGGCAAGGGAGGTCAGTGCGGGAGAAGGTCGGCTTATCCGTTGAGATGCTAGATCTCAAACGGCAAAAAGGTGCGAGCGCGGCTCGGCTTATCCGTTGAGACTTATCTCTCTACAGTAAGAAATAAAAGAAAGGGTGCGAGAGGAGCCCGACTTATCCGTCGAGACTCGAAATCTCTATGGTAAGAAAAAAATGAGGAGGGGAAAAGAAGCCCGCCCTATCCGTAGAGAAGCTGGAGCTCAGACGGCAAGGGAGGTCGGGGAAACCCAGCTTGTCCATAGAGATGTTGGATCTCAAACAGCAAACGGGGGGTGCGGGAGAAGTCCACCTTATCTATTGAGATTCAGGATCTCGTGATACCAAAGGGGTGCGGGAAAAGCCCGACTTATCCATTGAGATTTTCATCTCATGATGGCAAGGGGTGCAAGCATAGCTCGGCTTATCCATTGAGATTTTCATCTCATGATGGCGAAGGGTGCGAGCACGGCTTAGCTTATCCGTTGAGATTCGAGATCTCATGACGGAAAGGGGTGCGAGCATAGCTCGACTTACCCATTGAGATTCGGGATCTCATGACGGGGAAAGGTGCATGTACGGCTCGGCTTATCCGTTGAGATTCGGGATCTCATGACGATAAAGGGGGTGCGAGCATAGCTTGGCTTACCCGTTGAGATTCGGGATCATGATGTCAAAGTAGGTGTGGGAGAAGCCCAATTTATCCGTTGAGATGCTGGATCTCAAGTGACAAAGGGGAGGACTATCATAGGGAAGCATCAAACCACGGCTCAATGATAAGGAAACTCAGGATTTTCTCAAAACATTCTGGGCGAAAGACATAAGGGGGAAGAGCGCAGGACCTATCCAAAAACTAAGAAATAGGTTGGGGCCCGACCCAACGACCACGAGACTCGGGATGACCAACGGAGGGTCCCAAAAAAAAAAGGCACAGGTTGATGAAACCCAGCTCTAAAAAAAAGAAAAGAGGTCGGGTTAACAGCTCAACAACAATAAAGGTTCGGGATGACCTCAAAGGATCCTGAGAAAAGAACAAGGTACAAGTTGATGAGGCCCAGTCCTAGACGCAAAAAGGATAAGTCAGACTCAAAGCCCAATGATTTTCAGGTTTGGGACAACCTCGGAGGATCCTGGGAAAGAGAAAGAGGCATGGGTTGATAAAATATGGCTCAAGAAGAAAAGACGGAGGTTAGGCAACGGCCTAATGGGGTCAAAACATGGAACAGCCACGGAGGGTCCCAGGAAAGAGAAAGAGGCACAGGTTGATGAAACCCGGCTCAAAGAGAAAAGACAAAGGTTAGGCAATGGCCTAACAACGTCAAAACGTGGGATGACCACGAAGGGTCCCACGAAAGAGAAAGAGAAAGAGGCACATGTTGATGAAACCCAACTCAAAGAAAAAAGATGAAGGTTAGGCAATGACCTAACAACATCAAAATGCGGGATGACCACAGATGGTCCCAGTAAAGAGAAAGAGGCACGGGTTGACGGAACCTGGCTCAAAGAGAAAAGACGGAGGTTAGGTAACGGCCTAACGACATCAAAATGTGGGACGACCATGGAGGGTCCTGGGAAAGAGAAAGAAGCACGGGTTGATGAAACCCGGCTCAAAGAGAAAAGGCGAAGGTTAGGAAACGGCCTAACGATGTCAAAACGCAGGACGACCATGGAGGGTCCTAGGAAAGAGAAAGAGGCATGGGTTGATGAAATTCAGCTCAAAGAGAAAAGAAGAAGATTAGGTAGTGGCCTAACGACGTTAAAATGCGGGATGACCTCAGAGGGTTCCGGGAAAGAGAAAGAGGCACGGGTTGGTGGAACTCAGCTCAAAGAGAAAAGACAAAGGTTAGGAAACAGCCTTAACGGCATCAAAACACGGGATGACCATGGAGGTCCCAGGAAGAGAAAGAGGCACGGGTTGATGAAACACGGCTAAAAGAGAAAAGAGAAGAGCTACTCTAATCAATCAAAAATATACATAAAAAACACATAACCTAAAAGGGTGAGTATCCTAAAGGAAAGTTCTAAGTAGAATAAATGCAATAGAAAATGCTGGGTAGTCCAGTAATCGAATACCTTCTGAATAGAGTCAAGAATATACATCCTCGACCAAGTAGTACCTGGCCAGATCAAAGAGTACACAATAACCCTTTTTGCCGTATCCAAAGGGGTATACGGCCAGAAGGCTTGCTTGCTTCCCCAACATAGCCCCGAGACAGTAAACCGCTAAGGTGAAGGGTAGACAAGCATTTGACTTATTTTATTTTCTCATTTCTTCTTTTATTTTAGAAAAGTAACCAATGAAAAATGAAAGAAAGGAGATGGAAAACCATGCAATACAATGCTAATAATAAATTTAATACAAGAACATTTAAAATATTTTTCGAGTTTAGCTCGCTTTCTTTTTTGATCCTCAGTGGAGTCGCCACCGTAAGGAACCCTCTTGGAAAAAATCCGCTCGCCCTTGTTCTTTTAAAAGGAAGACATGCTCTCAGTTTTAATATTTTTAAAAGAAAAAGTGGGGGTTTTATGTTTTGAAAAGAGAGCCCCCCAAAAGCATCCGTATTAAGGGCCGTACAATTGGAGTCGCCACTTCATTTTTAATGAAAAACCAAGAAAATAAGACTTTCAAGGAACTAGTCTATCGTTACCAGAGATAATAGTTCGGGATCTAGGATACGAAAGGGGAAGGTGTTAGGTACCCTTCTCGCCCGATCCGAAGATTGGCCTCTACTTAACCGTTTCTTTTATTTTTGTCTTAAATTTATCAAAAGCAACATATACAAAACGAGGGGTTGAATAAAGATCATACAAAAGCAAACAAGAAAGCAAAACTCAACCTAAAACTAAGATTTTCTATACATACTTACACTTAATTTAATGTCAAATGGGTGATGGAAACATATTAGTGCAGTTTATATATAGAAAAATATACTGTTTACACATAAAAGATGCAGGAAAAGCTACGGGAAAAGCCATTGGTTTCAACAGAGGTGGCGCACGCCACCTCCTCACCTGGCGCGCGCCATCTAGACATGGTGTGCGCCACATTGGGACACTCTGGTAGTGGCGCGCGTCACTATAGGAGAGTGAGCTCGACACTAGGAGGTCCCAAAGAGGCTACTATTTTGAGAAAATAATGTGTTTTTGTGTGCAAATGTATTTTTACATAAAAAGAAAAAGAAAGAAAATGAAACATTTCATGTAAAATCTTCAACACATAGTCTAAATCCTACGTTTCATGCATTTTTACATAATTAAGAAAGCTAAGGAAAAGGAAAAACATGCTTTTCTAAGAAAGGAGATAACATGCTTGAACAGAAAATGAAAATGGAACCGGGGAGAACGATGCCAACGTCCTTTTCTCCCCTTTTACCGAATAGAAAGACTCAAATAAAAAGATAAATGAAAAATATGCAAAAAAGAAGCTTACTGTATATTTCGGGGGAAAAGTTAAGTTTCAAGTAGTTCCGTAGCTTTCCTCAAATACGGCGCGTCCTATCTCGGGAAGCCTTCCGTGCGATCTTTGAGTCCTCAGAGTCGATCCAATGCAAGGGTTTCTGTTATTTTAATTAGTTTAGTTTCAAATTCCAATCCCAAATTCAGCATAAGTTTGAGAGTTGTTTGTTTTGGGTTTCCAATTCGGCAGAGGTTTGATGCTTATAGATTTTCAGATCCTTGAACAAATGGGGAATGCCTCTTTTTATAGACTTTGGGTGAGTAAGCTGCCAAAAGGGCAGAAACTTCTTCTCAAATGTGGTGTGCGCCTGGTGGAAGGTGGCGTGTGCTAGGTTGGGGGTGACGCCCCCAAGGTGAAGGTGGCTTAGGGCACATTGACTTGGCATGGCCAGGGGCACTGAAAAAGAGTGGCGTGCACCAGATTGGAGGGAAGTGGCTTAGGGTTTGAAATGGCACAGGATTTTTGGAGAGAAGTGGCGTGCGTCACTTCGAAGGTGGTGCGCGCCTGGTAGAGGCTGCACCGAGGGGTATTTTTGGTATTTTAGGTGTTTTGGGATGTTTTAGGGTATTTCTTGGACTCTCGGATCTGCACGGAGTTTCCTTCGACGCGGCTTATGTATGCACTCATCATCGGAAGCAAACTGAACAAGCCTATGCACGAGTTAGTCAAAATTGGGGAGTCTACAGACCCCCGATGGAGTTTTTACGGGTTTCTTAAAGTTTTAAGTTTTACAAACTTTCTTGTAATTCTGTAACCGGACCTCCTATTGACGTGCCATCTTTTCCCACAAGTTTATTTAGTCTAGAGTGACGTGTTAGCGCCGATTTCTAGGCCAATTGAAGGCTAATTTACTTTTTGACCACCGATGGAATTTTTTATGAGTTTTTTTAGATTTTAAGTTCACAAACTTTCTTGTAATTCTCTAACCAGACCTCCTATTGACAACAATCTTTTTTCACAAGTTTCTTTAGTCTAGAGTGACGTGTTAGCGCCGATTTTTAGGCCAATTGAAGGCTAATTTACTTTTTGATCACCGATAAAGTTTTTTACGAGTTTCTTTAAATTTTAAGTTTCACAAACTTCCTTTTAATTTTCTAAACGGACCTCCTATTGATGTGCCGTATTTTCCCATAAGTTTCTTTAGTTTAGAGTGACGTGCGAACGCCAATTTTCAATCCAATTGAAGGCTACTTACTTTTTACCCCTGATGGAGTTTTTACGAATTTCTTCAAGTGTGTATTAAGTAAAGTAATGGTGTCAGATTCATTTAATCCTGTCCGGTGCGAGCGTGTAAAACTTGGTAAAATTTTTAATTTATTTAAAAACTAATAAATAATAAAATAGTAATAAATTAACTAAATTAAAATAAACTAAACTAATTTAAAATATAATTAAATAAAGTAATAATAAGATTCTAAAATATTAAATTATTAAAAGATACTAAAACATTAAATTATGTTATTAGTATTAATCAAATAAAGAAAGAAGAGACAAAAAGGAGATAGAATAAAAGAGGAAGTCTGTGCAC
>JAUTBS010400227.1:0-10217 GCA_032361285.1 Aequorea victoria | reverse complement strand
GGTGTTTAATGTCGTGTGCGATGGGTTGAGAACTCGTCCTCAGGTTCCGTGCCCGGTGGTCGGGGCGGGGCGTGACACCCCACATAGTTCAGAGCCAATAAATCGCCGGAGTTGAGGGTAGGCAAGCAGCATTTGGATTATTTTATTTTCTCCTTTCTTCTTTTATTTTTGAAAAGTAACTGTCAAAAATGAAAGAGAGGAGATAGAAAATAATGCAATGCAATACTAATACTAATGAAAAACTTAAGATAAGAACATTGAAATGTTTTTCGAGTTTAACTCGCGTTCTTAAGTAATTCCCCAGCGGAGTCTCCACTCTGAGGAACTCTCTCAAAAAATGCGTCACTCTCCCTTTTAAAACTTGTTTTAAAAATGTTCTCACTTTTAGAGTTTTAAAAGAAATGCAGGATTTTATATTTTTGAAAAGAGAGCCCCCCAAATGCGTCCGTGTTAAGGGTCGCACAATTTGAGTCGCCACTTGATTTTTAATGATAAATCAAAAAAATAAAACTTTCAAGGTACTAGTCCGTCGTTACCAGAGAAGATGGTTCAGGAGCTAGGGTACTAGAAGGGAAGGTGTTTGGTACCCCTCTCGCACGATCAGAAGATCGACCTCTACTTAACCATTTCTTTAGTTTTTGTCTTATGCTTTTCAAAAGTAACATATACAGAACGGGGGTTGAAGAGAGATCATGCAAAACCAAACAATAAAGTAAAGCTTAACCTAAAATTAAGGTTTTCTAAGCATACTTGCACTTATTTGCACGTTAAAAATGAGATGGCAACACATCAGTGTACAAAATGAACACAAAAGCATGTTGTTGATAAAAAAAGATGCAGAAACCTACCGGAAGGCCACTGGTTTTTAACAGAGGTAGCACACACCACCTCTTAACCTGGCGCATGCCACATGAACATGATGCACACCACTTTTGGACTCTCTAGATGTGGCGCGCGTCACTATAGCAGAGTGAGCTCAACACTAGGAGGGCCAAAAGAGGCTACTATTTAAAGAAAATAGTGTATTTGTATGTGAAAGTATTTTATATTTGGAAGAAAATAAGGAAATATGGCATTTTTCATAATCGATTTTCAACACATAATGTAAAAACCTACGTTGCATGTTTTTCTAAGAGAAAGTCTAAAAGGAAACCACATTTCATGCTTTTCTAAGAGAAGAAAAATAGATGTTTGTACAGAAATGAAAATAAAGCTAGGGAGAACGAGGCCAACGACCTCTTTCTCCCCTTTGCCGTTAAAAACTGAACTAAACAAAATGATGATTTATCAGAAATTCTGGTCGAAAAGTGAGTTTCAAGCGGAGGCGCAGGTGCTATCCCGGAGTTTTACTCAAGTGTAGCGCATCTTGCTTCAGGGAGTTCTCCGTACGGCTTTGAGTCATTGGAACTTTAGCTGGTGTATGGTTTTGTGTATTAGTTTAATTCATTCCTTAATCCATTTTCCAACTCGAATTTAATCTGACAGAGTTTTGGCTTCTCTGATCTTGGTGTCTGAAACAAGGGGGGTATGATTCTATTTATAGGTTTTGGGCAAGAAAGTTGCCAAAAGGGTGGAAGCTTCTTCTCAAGGTGGCGTGCGCCAGGTTGGAGGTGGCGCGCCATGATGAACCAACGCGCGCCCCTTTGGGGAAAGTTTGAAAATAGGTAGTGTGCGTCACTTTGAGGTGGCGCATGCTTATTTTGGGTAAAGGTAGCATGCGCCACTTTGAGGTGGCGCGGGACTATTTTAGGATCTCAAGCGGTAAAGGGGTGTGGGTGAAACCTGACTTATTCGTCAAGATTATAGATCTCAAACGGTAAAGGGTGCACGTGAAGCCCGGCTTATCTATCAAGATTCTAAATCTCAAGCTGCAAAGGGTGCGAGTGGAAGCCCGACTTATCCATCGAGATTCTGGATCTCAAGCTGCAAAGGGGTGCGGGAGAAGCCCGTCTTATCTATCGAGATTCTGGATCTCAAGCGGCAAAGGGTGGAGGCGTAAACCCAGCTTATCCGTCGAGATTCTAGATCTCAAGCGGCAAAGGGTGGAGGCGTAAACCCAGCTTATCCGTCGAGATTCTAGATCTCAAGCGGCAAAGGGTGCGGGTGAAGCCCAGCTTATCCTTCGAGATTCTAGATCTCGAGCGACAAAGGGGCATATTGGGGTATTTTGAGGTATTATAGGGTGTTTTGGGGTATATTAGGGTGTTCGTTAGACTCTCGGACTCGTACAGAGTTTTCTTCAACGCAAGTTATGCATGTAAGCATCATCGAAAGTAAACTTGATAAATCTAATGTGCGGGTTAGGCAAAATTAGGGTGTCTACAGCAGTCTGAAGGGGCACTTGATCAAGAATTCCAAACCTCCTATGAAGCAACATAATGATAATTAGGGTGGTAAGCATGTTATCAATATTACTGAGGTAGACAATGATGATGCTTTAATATATTCTATGTACTACCATAGTGATTAATGAATTATAGATTCTAGGGCTTCTTTTTATGCGACCCTATGCATGGACCTCCTTAACAACTATGTGCAGGGTAATTTTGGGAAAGTTTATTTGGGCGATGATGAGGCCTGCAATATTATTGGTAAGGGTGATGTACAAATCACTCAAAAAATGATACCGTTTTGAATCTAAAAGATGTTAGACACGTGGCTAGTCTAACAAGGAACTTGGTCTTAGTAGGCCAATTGTCGTATAGTGGAATGATGATATCTTTCACAAATGATTCATTGAAGATGGCTAAAGGGTCATTGGTGGTGGCCCGATACAAAAAAGAGAGTACACTGTATGTATCCTTAGGGCTTATAATAACATAGTAGTGGCGTCTTCAGGGCTTGATTCAACAACTTTGCATAGAAGACTTGACCACATTAGTGAAAATGGTATGAAGGTGATGGTGAACAAGGGAAGCTATTAGGGCTGAAATTAGTCGATATTGAACTTTGTAAGGATTTCATATTTGGAAAGCAGAGAAAATTTAGTTTTACCAAAGCGATGAGGACTCCGAAATCAGAATGACTGGAACTGGTTCATATTGATGTATGGGGACCACTTCAGGTATCCTCTCTTGATGGTTCTAGGTATTTTGTAACTTTCATAGATGATACTACTAGAAAGTTGTGGGTTTATTTTTGTAAAAATAAATCTAATGTGTTTGGCATATTCAATAATCAGAAGACCCTAGATGAGAACAAAATATGACTAAAGCTTAAATACTTGAGATCAGATAACGAGAGTGAATACTGCAACAAAAAGTTTGAGATTTATTGTGCAGCCAATGAGATTATAAGATAGTTTACTATTCCTATGAAGCCAAGGCAGAACAGAGTTGCTTAGCGAATGAACATGACACTTTTAGAGCATGCTAGGAGTATGAGGATTCGTGCAGATCTGCCAAAGTAATTTTGGGCTGATGTAGTAAACATAACAACTTATTTGATCAACATGGGACCTTTAGTTGTTTTGAATGAGCGATTTCCAGAGGAAGCATGGACAAGAAAGGAGGTTACTTTTTCCCATTTACGTGTTTTCGATTGTGTAATCAACATTTATATTGAGCCTGAGAATAGAGGCAAGCTTGACCTTAAGTCTAGCAAATGTGTATTTATTGGTTATGGGACTGATAGCTTTGGCTATAGGATATATGACTTTGAAAATCGTAAAATTGTTAGGAGTATAGATGTAGTATTTAATGAGTCTGTCTTATATAAAGATAAACAAAATTAAAAAAATGAGATTGCACAGGGAACAAACTATGTTGAGTTTGAGAAAACTCATAAAACTGAAGTTTTGCAACCATATGACTTGAACACACGGCCTATCCTACAGAAAGACCCACAAACACCACCTCTCAGAAGGTCTACATGAGTTAGCAAACCTATAGTGCATTATTCTCATACTTTAAACTATTTATTGCTAACAGATAATGGTGAACCAGAGTGTTATGAAGATGAACTGTACGTAGAGACCAAAAAGCAGTGGGAGCTTGCTATGAAAGATGAGATGGATCATTTATCCACAAACTAGACTTGGGACTTGGTTCAGTTTTCTAAGGGGAAGTCAGCCCTACACAAAAAATGAGTTTACAGACTAAAAAAAGAGACGACAACAAGATGTATAAGGTAATGTTAGTGGTACAAGGATTTCAATGAGATATTCTCTCCTGTTTTTAATATTTTGACTATTAAATATGTTCTAAGTATAGTGACAACAAAAGATTTGCACTTGGAGCAGTTAGATGTTAAAACTGTATTCCTCCATAGTGAGTTGGAAAAAGATATTTATATGAAATAGACACAAGGGTTTGTTATGAAAGACAGTGAGGAGCAGATTTGCAAGCTAAAAAAGAGTCTGTATGGTTTGAAAGTCAGATGGGTTTGTTGTGAAAGCCACAGGGATTTGTTGTCAAATCAATATTCTTGAGATTGATTTGGTTTAACTCAGTATAAATAGAAATATGAGCTTGTATAATTACACTTATGTAGTGTGAGATTTGGTTTAACTCAATATTCTTGGTTTGGAATAGTGGTGGGCTTGATTTGTTTTTTGATATTACGTCCAATTTTGGATTAAGTAAGAGTCCCAATATTATTTTTTAGGATGTAATGTGTTTGGTTTTAGTCAAAACACGTATTAAATTAAATAATTTTTTGAATTTAATGACAAAATCGAGTTTCATTTTTGTGGTTAGTTGTTCTTAAACAACTATACCCCACATGCTAATTTTTAAAATTCGTGTGTAAATTGGTTTATGTTATAATGAGTATCTAATTGTTTTGAATTATATTTTGGCGCCTATTGGACTAAGTATAAAAATATGGCTAAAAAGTGAATAGTTTCTCATTGCAGAGGTTTCTCTCTTAAAATTAAAGAGATGAATTGTGTGAATTTCTTGTGATAAAGAGATGAAATAAAATATTATTTTGTCATAAATATTTCTTGAATAAGGAGATATTCAAAAAAAATAATGACTAAAAAAAATATTTGTAAAAGAATTGTGGTCACAACCGGGGTTAGCCACTTCTTTGTGAATCTCTTTTGATAAAAGAGATTGAGTGACATATTATTTCAAATTTATTGAAAGTATGAATTACTAGTTATGCCAGTGTTGTTTTTCCGAACATAAGAATCATGTCATAGATTAGTATGATTATGGTGATGAATTCTGTATAACCGTAGAAATGTAGGAAAAAGAAGTAATTTCTGCAAGTTACCTTAAACTATGAGATGTAGTTATACAAATTAGATATAGGATTTAAAAGACTAGAAATTCGTAAGTGGATATGTATTTATATTTGAAGATACAATATTATCTTGTAAATTCTCTAAATACACGTATACTGTATGATTTACAATGGAATCTAAACTTATCAGTTTAGATAAAGCAAGTGAAGAAGCAGAGTGATTTCATCATTTCTTAAAAGATATTTAAATGTGGTTAACACATGTGTCAACGAATTACATTCTTTAATTGGAACGGCACCAAATAATATATGTAACAGTAAGTCTTGACATAATCATTGTAGACACAAAACTGTTACACAACTACTCTCAAATGAAGTTATCACTATTGATTATGACAAGTCAAATGATAATATCGCAAATTCGTTAACCAAATGGTTAAATAGAGAGGTAGTTGATGAATTATCGAGGAGAATGTGATTAAAGCCTATAACGTAAAGGTCTCTACAATTGCAACCCAACCTAGTTGACTGGAGATCTTAAGATCTAAGTTCAAATGGACAATCGAATTATGGGAAACTGAAAGATCACTGAGAAGATAATTTCTCCTACCCACTCCTAGGATAAAACACAATACTGATGCCTGCAAGGTTGTTTAGGATAAGCTTACTTTTAATGATTTTTATATCTTGAGAATTCAAAAAAAGTATAACAGGATACTCTTAATAAAAAATCACATATATGAATGTAAATTAGGTCGGTTCTACGAGAATTGACTAGGCTTAAATTCTTTAGAGCACTCATGAAAATCAAAAACTGCTCAGAGTCAAAATGAGCACAACCATGAGAACATAACTGTGTTTGAAAAGATCATGTGTGAATTCTATTATTTTTATTTAAATAAACGGCTGAACAGTTCAGGGCAACACCTCCATCGATTAGCTAGTAAATCCGATAGCCTTTTAGAATGAAAGGTTCAAAGCCAAAAGTTACCTATCGTATGCAGGATAGTATCTTAATTGTACTCTCTCTCTCTGTCTGCATAGTCTTGCATTGTATAGTTTATCCAATCAATTTTCATTCATGTAGGGAATTATTGGAAAGAATGATTTTGAAACCATTTTGCTATGAATGAGAAATTGATTGAAGATGATAACGAATTAGTTATCATTATCGTGTTGTGCCTTTTCATTAAAGGTTGTGTCATTTCATGAAATGTTGTGTCTTTTCGGTGAAACCTGTTCGGTATGAACAATTCTGTCCATTCCTTTCACAACTATTCTGAATAGTCACGAGTTCTTCTATATATATCATGTTTCTCTTTTTGTTTTGAAAATTTCTTTGATCATTGCATACATAAAGTCTAAGTCTGTGTAGAGAAAGTACACAATATTATTTGGTTCGCCATGCTCATCGATTGTAGTGCTGTTTCTGTGGAATTTATATTATTTTATCGTCGAAAATAGACGTATGCCAAACCGTAAGTACCATAACGGGGATGAATATGTTTTAAGGATATAGTGTGAAACACTTGCGTTGACCAATTTTTATCTTTGAATTCATATAGTATGTAAGTCCAATTTCTGTTTTGATCTATGTGTTTATTTATTATAATTGCACGAAAAGTATACATACTTTTCAACATAAACATAATAAGATAGTAATGGATCGAGATCTCTCAATTTCTTTGAAAAAATTAAGACGAGCGGAATCCTTAAAAATTCGTGGGGTGCGTAATGACGTGTTTGGGATCTATAAAAAAGTTTTTTTCCTCCTTAGAAAAACATTCCTTAGTTGTGTCTATTTATTTATGTTTTTCTCTTTTCTCCATTAATTTTATTTCTAATTTACTAATAGGAATGAATATTTTACATACTCATTTTAGATGTTAAAAAAAATGGAAAACTTAAAGAAGAGAAATGGAAATATCATTTTCCAAAGAAAAAGTGAACCAAAACTCAAAATTATGAAATTACATAAAGAGGAAATCCCATATGAGTACAGTGTAATAATGGCCCCCTCGCTCACAGGCTAACCCGAGGCCCACCCAAAGCCAGAAGGAGAAGCCCAACCCCAGTCCAACCCCCCTGGGCCTAGTATCTGAAGCCGAACACGGCCCATTATCCCAGCCGAACACGACCCATTATCCTGACCCAGTGGGCCAACCTGAAAATCTCAGATAAGACGAGCCCCTGAGGCCCGGTCCGAGAGGCTCAAGAGCAATCGAATGTCTACCACTCCACCCCATTTATCAGGCATTTTCAGGAAGTTGTGCTGCAGCAGCCACTATTATCACCTAAATCTTCTTAGTGGATAGCCCAAACTACTTGGCTGGAACTGCTGCCCCAAAACATACACACAGTGGAAACATCTATTGGGGAGTGGAACTAATTCACCCAGTCAGCTGTGTATAGTCCAAGCCAGCAGTACCTTTTCCTACCAAATTCTGATTTGTCAATGCAAAATTGAAAAATGGCTAACTAGCTAAAATGTCAAATGCAGTCCAATGAAACAATGGATGCACACTTCCATTACAAATCCATCCCAACGAATCCCTCCAATAAACGCTTTGGAATAAATATTCCCATTTTATCTTCCAAAATGCAAATTACATTCCTTCGGATGCACACTATTTATTTTTTTAATTAGATTTTGGATATTCCTAGTAATTTTATTTTCTGTAGATTTTAATTAGAAGTATTTTGAGTTAGCTAAAAACAAAGTTTGAAAAAGTTTAGGTTTGTGGCCTGCCCTATTCAGCCCATCCAGGTCCTATAGCTTAGATTGGGTTTGAGCCTTCTCATGTTTAAGGATGACAATTTTTTTGTTCTTTTTCGCTCTCGTATATTTTTGTTTTGACTTTTTTGAATTTTTTCTGCCCCTGATAATATGTGAGATGGGAGGGTATTTATTTTTCCGCCTCGTTTTTTTTACCCCGCCCCCGATTACATAAAATAAATATATTTTTATATATAAATACATAGATAAAATTTATTTTAAGAAAAATAGTAAGACAAACATAATATTGTATTTATTTATTATTTTTTTTTTAATTTTTATCTTTATTTCTTATTTCTTATATTTTATATTTTTATTTTAATAATTTATAATTATTATTTGTTACTTACTATATTATCTTTAACTTTCATTAATATTACACTATTAAATCTTACAAAATATCCCAATAAATCTATGCCCCCTTGCTTTTACTTATTTTTCAACTTTCTCTTTCTATTCATACCCAAAAAAATAAGAGATACATTGTCTACTTTCACTCCGCTCTATTGCCATAACTACTCACATTTTTTGGTCTGGTCTGAATTTTAGTGGGAAACTGGTGGACTTGGACCGGGCGCATGGGCGGAGGGATATTGGGCCCAAAGGGGGCAATTGCCCCCACTCAATTTTTTAATTAATATATTAAATATTTTAAGATTTTGTAAATTTGTCCCCTCTAAATTACAAATTTGTCCCCTCTAAATTACAATTTTGCTCATGATGTAAAAGAGTAAAGACTCTATTTGGCATTTGTCCTAAATGAAAACTCTTATCATTATCGCGTCGATTTATTTTATACTGTCGTAGATATACAAATTCAATAGCTAAATAATTCTTTTAATGAGGTGAATACCGAGTTGTTTCTTTTTGTTACATGCCTAAATCTATCTTATTCATTTACAACTTTTGACAAATAAAAATTTATCAATTTTTCCAAATTTTAACTATTTTTTTTCAAATGTTGAGATATTGACAATTTCTAATCAACTTAATAATTTTATCATGAAAATACGCTCTACTATTGAGTTTTCAAATTTAAATGAAATAGACAAACTTATTCAGAAGATGATTAAGACAAAAAAAAAAATACTCTTTGGGCTTACAAACTTCTAACGTTAGTCTTAATTTTACATGTCGCAACAACTACAATAGAGATGACATGTTTTGCTTTGAAGATTGTAAAAAAGTGATTTCGCAACCGAATGAGTGATAAATGGATGCATGGCAGTTTGCTTGTGAATATTGAGAGGCACGTTTCATAGTATTACAAATGAAACTATATGTATTGTTTTTAAAATATGAAAAGTCGTCGTGATCGATTGTTATTCAAAATTATATATTATTAATATATGAACTTTTTGTTAATAACATTTACTGGATTGTGTATGATTTTAAAATTTTATCCCCTATAAATAAATTTTTTGGCTCAACTCTCACCGTTTTTTTTTTCTTTCTTTCTTTTTTACCTACCAAAATGGCATTGGAAAAAATAGGCAAAGAGTTAAGAGTCGTGTACGGAAAACAGAGAAGAATAGGCGGACAAAGAGAAAATAACACAACCTATACGGCATTTTGCTTCTCTACTCTTCTTCGTCGTGTGGTGGTCGTTGTCTCAACTCAGTCTCTGCAAGCACGATAGAAGGTCCGCTAACCGGACGGCGACCTTCAGTCCATCGCCACTTCCAGAACTTGTCCCGTACCCATAACCGAACCCGAGAAATATGCTGGGAGGCTGCTGTTGCTTCGGTGGCAGGAGCTCAGACGACATGGGTGGCGGAAAAGGAAGCTTCGATCTTGACCCCGTCCTACTGGTATCGGGCATGGGTGGGTCCGTTCTCAACTCGAAGAGAAAGAAGTTTGCGTTTCAGACCCGGGTATGGGTGCGGCTCCTCCTCGCTGATTTGGAGTTCAAGCAGAAGCTCTGGTCCCTCTATAATCCCCAGACAGGTACCGCCCCCTTGCTGATTTCGTATGTTTCCATTCTCTGTTGGTTGAGGTGAAAAAAATTGTGAAAGAAAGTGTCTCACATGGGTCTTATACCCACCTTTTCCAAAGAGGAAAAATAAAATCGTGCTTGTCCGTGGTGCTAAGCGGGCTCAGGCAGTGGGAATCTCTGACTCCTGTTGGAGACCCCGGGAACCCGATACAAGAATGTAGAACGAAATACGTGGAACGGTATAAACGGTTGCGGAAAAAAAAAATTATACCTAAACAGATCTGGTTGATTCGATCTGTGTGACTGCGTCAATGA
>JAUTBS010400216.1:0-10223 GCA_032361285.1 Aequorea victoria | reverse complement strand
TTCATTTTGCTTCCGCATTGTTTTAGTACATTTTATTATATGATGTTATGACATCATTTATGGAGATGTTATGGGCGATTTGACCCACTTTTTATGGTATCGAATTTTAATTACTTAAATTGATGGAAAATAAATATTAATTAGCATAGAGTCATCTCATTGCAGGATATGCTTACTTAGTTCGTTGGGCCAAGGCTCATGATCCATGGCCAGTCACTTCTCCTAAATTGGGGTGTGACAGAGCTAATACATCATATATCATTATACTGGGGCATATATTCATGCATTATCGGGTGTGTAATAGATTCTCTATATTATACAGTGGCGTATACCCACGTATTATCGGGTGTGTGATATACCTACCTCATGGCACTCACCATGTAATATCAAGGCTATCATGGTACACATAATGTATTGTGTAATCATTTATCTAAACTTTTATCTATGTTTTCCAATACAACGTTCATAAATCTTTTCGTAAAACTTTCATGACTTTCACAAGTTAATTCTTCCTTTTTGTATCAATTACTTTGTCTTTCATAATTTCTCAACATATCTTTTAAATAATTTATATTACCATAGTTCTCATATTGTGCTATATAGTCAATGATCATTTCATAACAACTCTCATAACATAGTATATCAATTAGTTTTTCTTTTTCATTTGTCCAAGTATCTCATATGATTATTATTCTCATATTCTAGTCTATATTCAACATCCTTTTATAAAATATTGAGTTCAAATTTCAAAACAGATTTATGAATTATTTGATAAAAACATAGGTTCATAAATATTATTTCTTTCATAAGTAAGATCACCATTTATTTTCATAAAATATCTAACTTTCATTATGTTCCAAAACATATATTCATAAGACAGTTCATAAAATACAAGTTCGCAAACATAACTTTCTTTCACAAGTTAAATCACCATTCATTTTCTCAAATCATAAAGCATGAAAGTATAAAAAATTTAATCATTCACACATTCATAAGACCAAGCTAGTGATAAAAAACAACTACCTAAAAAATGAGTGATTCTCCTCGAGCCACGCCTTTTTGATTTACTCTGGAACTTCGGTTCTTAGCACATAGATAGGATATAAGCTTAACTTCGTGAACTAAGGTGACACATGCATGTTTGTGTTGGTATGCAAGTGGGGTATTTTTCTTCTTAGATATATCATTTATAGTCATTCTTGGTACCCTCATGGTCCCTAAGGTTCCCAACTTAGGTTTAAGTACTTAGTTTTGTTTAAGGTTTTTTTAAACCATTTTCTCTTTATTTCCAGATTCTGCCCCAGACCTTCAAAAATACCAAACCTCACTGAAAAATTCTTTACATTTACAAAGAGGTATATTATGCTGTTATCTAAACTTTTCATGAAGAAATGGAGGACTATTTGTGA
The DNA here is from genome assembly GCA_032361285.1 of Aequorea victoria. Classification (NCBI taxonomy): domain Eukaryota; kingdom Metazoa; phylum Cnidaria; class Hydrozoa; order Leptothecata; family Aequoreidae; genus Aequorea; species Aequorea victoria. Next base: position 8,814 of record JAUTBS010400216.1, on the reverse strand, counting down.
CCATAAAGGGGCTTCAAAATTCATACCACAGAATTTGTCGAAAAAAGAGCCTGTAAATTGGGGGTGAACCTAGAACAATAGGAATTTCTTTGTATATGTGGCTCATCTCAAGGAGAGTTTTCTATAATAATATACAATGGTTCAAAGTTAGCTGTTTTGCTGCCTCATTATCACAGAAACTTCAAAAATAGCATAAGAGTTTAAAAATACATTTTTGAGTCCAACAAAAAATCATTCACACTCAAGACATCCCAATAAGGCTCTTTTTGATATAGATTTTGATTTCGGGAGTGTTTGGTTCACACAAAAATTCTTGAGTTACTAAAAAATAACATTGTTTTGAGGATTCTTTCGCAATAGCAAACAAACATCAACTTCTCTGATTTTAGCACATCTAAGGCATTTTCAACCACATTTTATCAACACCATATTTTCATCATAAGGTACCCATTCTTTTTTATATTATTTCTCCTTTATCTTTGGTCATTAAAAAGATTTTTTAGAACAAGGTTCTACACTTTCTTTTTTTGTTTCCTTGATTCATCTCCATTCTTGTTCATTATTCTTTTATCTTAGAGAGGGTTTGAGACGAGAATATGTTCTTAAGTAATAGATAGAGATCTTTGAAGATCAATTACTTGATGATCTTCTTTCTTTCAAGAACTTAGGACTTAGCTTTTGGGTTCTTGTCCTCTTTTCCTTCTTATTTCTTCCTTCTTCTTCTTTTTTTATTTTGCTTCTCTTCTTCTCCTCGTCTTGACCCAAATTTCAAGAGAGAGTGAGATGGATAAAACCTTTTAAAGTGTTGAAAAAAGGGTCCTATTTATAGGCAAGAGATTTGGGGCAAAAAGTTCATTTTATCCCTCATTTAGTTTCTATCCAACTTTTAATTCAATTTTGGTTCTTCCAATTTGATTCCAATCCAACTAAATTTTTGACTTCAAGACTTCTAATACCTTGTTTAGATTCAATAATCTATTTTTCTTAGACCATAAGGTCTTATTTGATTTAATGGGGAACAAGTTTCCTATAATTAAGGTACTTGACAAAATTTTGTTATTTTTTTTTTAATTTTAATTCTAATTATGTCATATCACAACTCCTTTTTTTTTATTATTCTCCCATGTGCTTATACTATTCTTTGAAAACTTTTTAGCTTTTGATGAGGTAAGAAACTTATTCTTTCAAGTAATGATCATTTCTACATTTTCTTTCTTTTCTTTTTTTTTTCTTTTTCCTTAAAAATTGTCACATCATCCTCCTCTCCAAGGGAATTCCTTCTAAAAGCTTCATTTTATTTTTTTTATTATTTATTTTATTAATTCATGAGATTAAAATTTACTTTGGGCCCAAATTGACTTTATTTTGGTCAAATTTTAAGTTTTGAGCCTTACTTTAGTTTGTGCTTGTAATTAAATCAACTGGGCCATTAATAAACTACAATGGCGTATACCCATGCATTATCGGGTGTGTGATATACCCACCTCATGACACTCACCATGTAATATTAAGGCTATCATGGTACACATAATGTATCCTGTAATCATTTATCTAAACTTTTATTTATGTTTTTCAACACAACGTTCATTAATCTTTTCGTGAAACTTTCATGACTTTTACAAGTTAATTCTTTCTTTTTGTATCAATTATTTTGTCTTTCATAATTTCTCAACATATCTTATGAATAATTCATATTACCATTGTTCTCATATTGTACTATATAATCAATGATCATTTCATAACAACTCTCATAACATAGTATATCAATTAGTTTTCCTTTTTCATTTGTCCAAGTATTTCATATGATTATTATTCTCATATTCTAGTCTATATTCAACATCCTTTTATAAAATATTGAGTTCAAGTTTCAAAATAGATTCATGGATTATTTGATAAAAATATAAGTTCATAAATATCGTTTCTTTCATAAGTAAAATCACCATTTATTTTCATAAAATATCTAACTTCCATTATGTTCCAAAACATATGTTCGTAAGACAGTTCATAAAACACAAGTTCGCAAACATAACTTTCTTTCACAAGTTAAACCACAATTCATTTTCTCAAATCATAAAGCATGAAAGTATAAAAAATTTAACCATTCAAACATTCATAATACCAAGCTAGTAATAAAAAATACCCACCTAAAAAATGAGTGCTTCTCCTCGAGCCACGCCTTTTGGATTTATTCTGGAACTCCGGTTCTTAGTACATAGATAGGATATAAACTTAATTTCGTGAACTAAGGTGACACATGCATGTTTGTGTTGGTATGCAAGTGGGGTATTTTTCTTCTTATATATATCATTTCTAGTCATTCTTGGTACTCTCATGGTACCTAAGGTCCCGAACTTAGGTTTAAGTACTTAGTTTTGTTTAAAGTCTTTTTAAACCATCTTCTCTTCATTTCCAGATTCTGCCCCAGAGTTTCAAAAATACCAAACCTCACTGGAAAATTCTGTAAATTTACAAAGAGGTATATTATGGTGTTATCTAAACTTTTCATGAAGAAATGCAGGACTATTTGTGACCATAAAGGGGCTTCAAAATTCATACCAAAGAATTTATCAAAAAATGAGCCTGTTTGGTAGAATCAGAATATCTCGAATTCTACAAAATCAAAATGAGTTTTGTAAATTGGGGGTGTACCAATAGAAATTTCTTTGTATATGTGGCTCATCTCAAGGGGAGTTTCTAGAATAATATACAAGAGTTCAAAGTTAGCTGTTTTGCTGCCTCATTGTCACAGAAGCTTCAAAAATAGTATAAGGGTTCAAAAATATATTTTTGGGTCCAACCAAAAATTATACACACTCAAGACATCCCAATAAGGGTCTTTTTGAAATATATTTTGATTTCAAGAGTGTTTCGTTCACACAAAAATTCTCGAGTTACTAAAAAACAACACTGTTTTGAGGATTCTTTCCAATAGCAAACAAACATCAACTTCTCCTATTTTAGCACATCTAAGTTATTTCCAACCACATCTTATCAACACTATATTTTCATCATAAGGTATCCATCATTTTTTACATTATTTTCCTTTATCTTTGGTCATTAAAAAGTTTTTTTAGAACAAGGTTCTACACTTTCATTTCTTGTTTCCTTGGTTCATCTCCATTCTTGTTCATTCTTCTTTTATCTGAGAGAGGGTTTGAGATGAGAAGATGTTCTTAAGTAAGAGATAGAGATCTTTGATGATCAATTACTTGATGATCTTCTTTGTTCTAAGAATTTAGGACTTAGCTTTTGGGTTATTTTCCTCTTTTCCTTCTTCTTCTTCTTTTCTTTTGCTTCTCTTTTTCTCCTCCTCTTGATCCAAATTTAAAGAGAGAGTGAGATGGATAAAATATTTTAAAGTGTTGGAGAAAGGGTCCTATTTATAGGCAAGAAGTTTGGGGTAAAAAGTGCATTTTACCCCTCATTTAGTTTCTATCCAACTTCCAATTCAATTCTGGTTCTTCCAATTTGATTTCAATCCAACTAAATTTTGAGCTCCAACACTTCTAATATCTTGCTTAGATTCAATAATCTGTTTTTTTAGACCATAAGATCTTATTTGATTTAATGGGGAACAAGTTTCCTAGAATTGAAGTACGTACTTAACAAGATTTTTTTATTTTTTTAAATTTTAATTATAATTATGTCACATCATAACTTTTCTCCTCTCATTATTCTCTCATGTGCTTACACTATTTTTTGATAACTTTTTGGCTTTTGATGAGGTAAGAAACTTATTCTTTCAAGTAATGATCATTTCTACATTTTTTTTCTTTTTTCTTTTTCTCAGAAAATTGTCACATCATCCTCCTCTCCAAGGGAATTTTGGTCCAGCCCTTCTAAAAACTTAATTTAATTTGTTTTATTAATTCATGAGATTAAAATTTAATTTGGGCCCAAATTAACTTCATTTGGGTCAAATTTTATGTTTTGAACCTAACTTTAGTTTGGGCTTGTAATTAAATCAATTGGGCCATTAATAAACTAATTGCGCTCAAATGATTATTTATATTGGCCCCCCATAATTTTTAACCCAAAATCCTAATTAAAATTTTCTATTGGGTTTCTCAAAATTTGGGCCTCATTTAGGCCTTTCATGAATTTTTTTCTTTGAACTGTTAATTAAATTCTTTGGTTTATGATTTTGTTGAGCCCTTATAGTTGGGCTTAACATCATTCTCTACCCAAATTATTATTTAAGTTTTGGGCTTTAAGAACTTCTAGGCCTTACTTTGGTCCGTTTCGATTTTCTGTGTTTTTGCACCTTTCGTTGAACTTTCCAACTTGAACGTTTCAAAACATCCTTGCTTAAAATTTATTTGAATTCTTTTTGTCCTTTCCATCTTTCTAGGTTCATCCCATTTGATATTCCATGCATTCATTACTTTTTTTCATAGGGCTCGAATATCATTTCTCAAGACGTAACGCCTTTATTATTGATTTAGTGTTTAAGATTTGTGTTGTGAAAAGTGAGGCATCATAACCGAAGCTTATACTGTGCAAGCCCGGCTTGGCCTGAAGCTAGCCCTAGTCTGAGCCCAACCCGAGCCCCCTTAGGTGGGCCTGGGCTGAGAGGTTGGAGCTTGAGGCCCAGTCCGAGCCTGAAGTTCAACCCCGAGCCAAAGGCCAGACCCGAGCCCAAAAATCTTAAAAAAATAAAGATAAAGGTTAGTTTTGAAGCCTTAAAATTTAAATCTTTAAATAAAACTTAAAACTTTAAATAAAATTTAAAACTTAACTTAAACTTAAAATTAAAACTTTAATTTTTTATTTTTAATTTTAAATTAAAACCAAATCAAACAAACTTAAACTCTTAAATTCTTAAACTATTTAGTATTTAATTTTATTATTAATTTAAAATTATGTTTTTTAAGTAAACTTTAAATTTTGTTTTTAACTTTAAATTAAAAAAAACTTTTTGTAATATTGCGTATTTTTAAAAGAAAATATTAAATATAATTAATTTGGTTCAAGGCCCGAGGAGAGGTTTTGTTTGGTTTATGGCCAAGATTAATAATGAATTAAAATATAAATATAAGAAAAAGGGGATCCAATTATTTAATTAGAATATTAATAATGATTGATTCTTATATCATAAGTCAAGAAGGACTAAAATGCATTTTTATGCAAAGATATTTTAATCTAATATCAGGATGTTTGGAGGGCTAAGATGGATTATTAGAGTGTTTACAAGAGGAAGTGATTGTAGGGGATTAAACTCCAAATGTCTATCCCATCTCACCTGATGCAACGTCATTTTTGATGGGAAGGGTCTCAGTGTTGTTGCTCCGAAGTACATGCATTCTAGTGAGAGAAGGAAAGAAATGGAGAAGAAGGGTTGAGGAGATTCATGGAGGAAAGATGATGGAGATACGATGAGTGAGAAGAATCTTACACCGAAATCGGGAGAGGATGAAGAGATCTATGGAGCCATGAAAGATATCTCAGCAGCTTCAAAGGTGAGTCTCAGAGGTTCAAGACCCAGTGAGAAGAAATCGATGGACTAAAGAGCTCGATCTAGGATCTTCCTTGAAAGGTAAGATTTCTATTTCTTCTTGGTTGGGGAAGAAAAACCCCATGTTGTATTTTTGAGTTGGTAGTTTATGCATTTGGATGGTTTTTCTTTAAATCCATTTTAGAGTCCATCCATGGAGGAAATATGGAGTTAAAAAATGTTAATAAATCATAATAGATGTACTTTTAGAGGTGTTGGATTTGTGTATATCTGGGGCTTGAGGGAGGAAGATGATGGATGTGGTGTACCCGAAGAGTATTGGACCTAAAAACACATTTTCCCCCAAACGGAGCTTTAGAACAGACCACCAGAAAATAGAGTATCATTTCTGTATGTGTGTGAGTCGACCCAAGTATGAGGGGTGTCGACTCATTCATGTTTAGATCTCTAGAGTTGTTACAGGCGAGGGCCTGAGTCGGCCCAAGCCTCGATTGTGTCAACCCAATTGTAGTCTATTTGTGTGAGTCGACCGAAGGAGCTCTGTGAGTCGACACAGGAGATGGGTGCTCTCGGTAGTTTTGACAGACGGGGAGTTGAGTCGACCCAAGAGTGATGGGTGTCGACTCAAGCCTAAACCCAGTATGTGGGTCGATCCAAGCGACCTGTGTGTCGACTCAAGGTGGCGCCCAGCGCGCGGGTGAGCTGATGTGTGTCAACCCTTGCATCGACTCAAGCCTTGTTCCTATGCATGTGTGTCGAACGAAGTTGGTGTGAGTCAACCCAACCCTTTACCCAACGCTCTTGAGTCGAGTTGTATCAGCCCTGGCATCGACCCAAACCTTCTAGCAAGCCCTTTGAGTCGACCCGAAGAAGTTCTGAGTCGACCCAAGTCCTGTGAGTCGACTCAATGAAGGCCTGGGTCGACTCAAATAAGAAAATATATTTCTATTTCAGCAGTGTTTTAAAGTGTTTGTGGACCCTTCTGGCCTTAGGTTTCTTCATGAAAGTGGTAGGTTATGGCCCTATCTAACCCCTGAAACCATAACAAAAATTATTATAAAGATTTAAGATGATAAAATGAAATTAACAAGTGTGGTAAGGTGAGGGAATCCTTAGAAAAGAAAGAGGTAATGTTCCAAGGGGGAACGATGAACCATAAAATGATCATGGGGGTCTAAGAAATAGAATCCTAGGATAGATTTGAGGCATGAGTTGATACTCATTCATGAGTTGTGATGTGATCTAGGTCCCGGATGGTAGCCGCGGACGGTGGAGCGACATCTCCGAAGTTATGAGGTGATTCTTGAGATGTGGATATCAGGTGACAGTGACTAGCCGAATCATAATGATTAGTATGTTGTGAAATGTTTTCTATACATCTGTGATCCTGTTTTCCTGTATGCATTGTGTTATGCATTTATCATCTTATTTGAAAGGAGTTTTATGAAAAGGGTGTTATGAGCATGTGTGACTCGTGTTTTTAAAATATTTATATATATTTTTTTCTTATAAAGAGTGTGAGCATGTGTTGCTTGTGTGATTGGAAAAGTAGTTTTTTTATATAAAGAACTTGAGCATGAGTTGCTTGTATGTGTGTGGACATATCTTTCTATACAATGTATCGTTTTGTCAGAAAGTACCAAGTTAAGACTGGTAACCATCTCGTGCCCAAAGGAGATAAGGGCACAGTAGCCATAGTGGCATTATCTCTAATGGGTGGGTGGCTCTTCCACGTGTTGGCATTTTAAGGCATTATCCCAGTTGGGGATTTCTCGAGTTGAGGAATGAGATGCACCTACCACTGGTGACATATTGAGTGACCCTCTTACACGCCGTTCTAAAATAGAAGTGTTGTAGTGAGGCAACGGTACCGTAGGAACTCCTGGTCATGAGGTTAAATGACTACTTGGCCACTAAATGATGTGTGGGTGTGTGTGTGCTAGTGAGCACATATGTATTGCTATTAAGCATTTGCATGTTTGGCTATTAAGTCTTGGGTTTAGAAATATAATAATATTTTCTAAACGAGTTGTGGGTCGTAGTGCCATTTGAAGCTTTTAAAGCTATGTTGGGCCAGTTATGTTGTATATATATCATGGGATCTTTTACGTGCTGTTGGGCGGTTATACATTTGAGTATGTATGTTTCATCATAAATATAAAATGGGCTGTAGTGCCGAGTTTAAAATGCTTTGTATATCATGGAGGTTTGGTCGTAGGGCCGTGTGTGTTGAAAAGGTTTTAAAGCATATTTAAATCCTTTTGGGTGGTCGTTGGGCCGTGTGTAAAAGCATGAGGATTTTGGTAAACTGTATATGTTAGTGTAGACACCCTATTTTTGATTAAACCGAACATTGGCCGGTTCTCGTAGTCTTCCGATGATGAAAAGTGCATCAGTCACGTTCAAAGGAGTTTCTGCACGTATCCGAAAGTCCAAAGAGTACTTCCAAATGCAACCCAAACACCCCGAAACAACCAGAAAACCCCAAAAACACCCCTTGATGCCACACCACCAGGCGCACGCCACCTCAAGTGGCGCACGCCCCTTCCCTCTAAAATATCTGACGCCACTTAAAAAACTCAATTGCTAGCGTTGCGCCATATCCTTTTAATCCACTAACCAAACCATCTCATAACCCCAAAACCAACCTTAGAACCAGGTGCTGAGCCACCTCACATGGCGCACGCCCCTTCCCCACCTGGCGCACGCCACTTGAAAGGAGACTTCGACCCTAAGTCATCTCCTTGCCCCAAGTTCTCTATAAATAGACTACCCCCACCATTTTGATAGAGATCTGAATCAGAAAAACCTTCCGAGATATCTCTAAGTCCCCAATACCTTTCAAAATCAGAAAATCCTTCATATATCGGAAAAACCCGAAAATCTCTCATAAAACCAAACCTCTATCCAAATACACCCCAAACCTACATATTCACACCCAAAACCTTGTCTCGACTTCAAATTCTGTACATTTGGAAAGGCTCGAAAGATCCGAAGATCGTGCGGAGAACTTCCCGGAGACGTGCCATACGTGAGGAAAGACTTGGGAACTGCTTAAAACTCACGGAATATACGGTAGTTATTATTTATTTAATTTATTTCCATAAAATATAAGTATTATTTTAAGAACACTTTTCTCTCTCGGTAAAAGGGGAGAAGAGGCCGTTGGCCTCCTTCTCTCGGGTTTTCTCTTTCTTTCTTAAATAATTGTCCAAGCATGCTTTTCTTAATCTTTTAGTAGAATCATTGTTAGCTCTTTTTTTTTTCTTTCTTTTCAGTCTTTTAGTCGAGTCGCATGTTTAGCCTTTTCATTTCTTTCTTAGCCTTTCTTTTCTTTTTTTAGGAATTGCATGTAGCAT
>JAUTBS010400205.1:0-10223 GCA_032361285.1 Aequorea victoria | reverse complement strand
GTAGGAGATAATTATACACATAAATATACCTCAAAAGAATTAGAATACATAAAAACTAAATTATGGAAAAAAATTAGCCAAAAAAAGATTAGTAGCAAAAAGGCATTTTTCTAGAAAACCCCTAATCTCATCATTTTAATTTTTTTTCTCAAACAAGACCACTAATCTCCCATGTCATCAACTCCTTTTGGAAGACTTATCACTCAACCATCACTTTGATTGGAGTCTTGAAAGACAACTAAAAGGAATTAAAATAAAAAGAAAAATCAGTAATTTCCTCTCACCACCTTGCCGATAAATAGACCACTTTTTCCATCCTTTTCAAACATTTTTTCAAACCTCCTCCTTCTCTCTACAATTTGGTGGATCAAAGGAAGAATAGAGGAGAAAAAGGAAAAAAAGAAGAAGAAGAAGAAGAAGAAGAAGAAGAAAAAAGAAGAAGAACAAAGAAGCTAGTCCATCATCTTAAGATCGAGAACCAACATGTAAGAACTTTATTAAACCTTTATTTTCTATCCTAATAATATATTCATTCCTCTAATCCTCTCTACGATAAAAGATGTATGGACAAAAATGAATAAAGAGGAAGATGGACCATGGAACCAAAGATAGAAAGCTTAAACCATGTTCTAGGGAGGTTTTAAATGAACCAAAGATGAAGAACAAATAATCTATAAAATGGTTAAGAACTTTATAGTGGATGTATTATGTTGTTATGATATGTTTAGACATGCTTTTGATGTGTTGAAATGGGAATGATTCTTGGTTTTTTATGTTTGCAAAGAAAATACCAAAATAGAGTAGTTTTTAGGTCATTTCCATAAATTTTGTGTGCACCAAATGAACTCTAAATACAAATCTGTTTCTAACAGAGGTTCCTTAGGATGTATTAAGAGTGTGATTTTTGGTTGGACCTCAAAATATAGTTTTTGAACCCCTTTGCCAATTTTGAAGTTCCCGTGACAGAGAGTCAAAAATAGAGTCCACTTTGAACCCTTGTATCTTACTCTATAAAACTTCTCTTGTGATGATCCACATATCCAGAGAAATATCTATGAGTCTAATTTCACCCATTTTTTACAGATATTAATTTCATTAAGTAGATTTTGAGATATGATAATTTTTCCAAATAGACCCCTTTGTCGACAGATTCTGTTGTAGTAATTTTTGGACCCCTTTATGTTCACCACCACCTCTCGGCTCATTCATACAAAATGTAGATAACACCGTAATCTAGCTCTCTGTTAATGTTCATAATTTTCCAGTGAGGTTTGATATTTTAAACGTATTTTAAAGTCTCGGTGGTAGATTCTGTAACTCTGTTATGTTCTGAGAAATAAAGTGTTTAAGGCTCCTTTAACCCTAAGTCTTGTTTGTTTCCTTTTTAAACATCATCCATGGATTTGAATGTATGTTTATGGCTGGAATGAATGCTTTATGATCTAGACTTATGTTATGAACATCTCTCATGCATGGCTTTAGTCTTGGGTGGGGTGGTCACCTTGTGTCTAACTTGGCTATGGTTGATTTTGTTGGATATTGTTGTTGTTGTGGACAAGTTCACATGGTTGTGACTTGGGTTTTGATCAGTGATGGATTGGGTGGTTTCCCTTCCATGTTGTAACATTGGGATTATGGTTCTGGGGTGCAATGTGTACTCTTCACCTAGTTGTACCCCGTCATCCAGTGTTGTTTGGTGCACCATGTCAAACTTATGAATTTAACGCAGACTTGGCCAGGGACTCAGAGGGATGGTGGTTTCGGGGTGCAATGAGTACTCTTCACCTGGCTGTACCCCACCGCTCTTGGGGCATTCATGAGCTAGTTGAGTATGTCACTCGACTATGGCTCATGGTGTAACAAGGTGGGTCTTTCAGATCGGTTCTAGCCGGGGGCTTGAATGAATAGGTGGGTATGTAACCCACTATGAGTCATGGTGACCGCCAATGGGGAACTGTATCCGACTGTCTGGGGGCCTAAATTTCTACGAGTTCAAGTTTGGATGGTTGTCCTGTGTTGGATCCTTTCGGCGTAAAGGAGTCCTGGTCGTAAATCAGGATTTATATCATTGTCTCATATCATATTTCATTATATCCTCTTGTATGTATTTATGTATTAGAAATGTTGGATTCAGGAGTTTCTTTATGGGCTTCATAGCTCATGGCATTTCATGCCAGGACATGAAGAGGAGGATACAATCGAAGAGACCGCAGAGGGATATGTGGAGCCGTGGCTCGCTTGATCAAGTAGCAGTTGTGCTTGAACAAATTTTAATTTCTGTAATCTTTTTACTGTTGGATTGTAATAATTAAACAAGTTGTGCAATGTGTGAAAACACAATCGTTATTATCTATGATAAAAATTAAATTATGTGGGATGGTTGTCATTAGAATAACCCTAAATACTATATTTATGTCTCTTAACGAACTGAATTTTGGGGCGTCACAGATTACATCCCAGTTGACTACACCTGGCACGCCTCAATAGAATGGTGTAGTAGGAAGAAAGAACCGGGGAAGTTAGAATCTAGGACATATGTGTCTCTTTGTGGGTTACTCTAAAGGAACCGAGAAAGGTTTATTTTATGATCCTACGGACCAGAAGGTCATTGTTAGTACCAATGTCCGGTTTTTAGAAGAGGATTATATTATGAACTTCAAGCCTAAAAGTAAATTAATCTTAAAAGAGCTAAGAGGAACTAACCAAACAAATACACGAAATGCACAATAAGAAATATCAACTAATATTAATATATAACTCATTGCCTTCTAGTGGTGGAAGATTTATTGATGATCAGGAACGTGCCACTAGTACACATGCTCAGGGAGAGTCTTATCGTAGTGGGAGAGTCAGGCAACAACCTGATAGGTTGGTTTACTTGGGTGAACACTTCGGTAAGATTCTAGGAGAACATGAACCAAAACCTAAAAACTATAACGAAGCTATCCAAGACAAGGACTCTGGTCTTTGGATGAAAGCTATAAATTCAGAGATAGAATCTATGTATTCCAATTATGTCTGGTACCTTGTTGATTTTTTAGATGGGTAAAACTTATGAAATGAAAATAGATTTACAAGAAGAAAAGAGGGATAGACGGGAAGGTGGGAACCTTTAAAGGTAGGCTTCTTGCAAAAGGGTTTACTCATAAATAAGGCATCGATTACGAGAAATTTTTTTTGTCGGTAGCTATGCTTAAGTCTATTAGAATTCTTTTATCTATTATTGCTCATTTCAATTACGAGATTTGGCAAATGGATGTCAAAACTGCATTTCTTAATAAGAATTTTGACAAGTGCATCTATATGATACAACCAGACATTTTCATAACAGGTAACCAAGAGAGTAAGGTATGCAAGCTATAAAGATCTATTTATGGAATTAAGCAAGCATCAAGATCTTGTAACATTCGGTTTGATGAAGCAATCAAATCTTTTGATTTTTATCAATGTCCGGATGAAACATGTGTGTACAGAAAAGTTGACAGAAATGTGGTGATATTTTTTGTACTTTATGTGGATGATATACTTCTCATTGGTAAAGATGTGGGAGCATTGTCTATCATAAATGTGTGATTGTCATTATAGTTCGATATTAAGGACTTAGGAGAAGTCAGTCACATCTTTGGGATTAAGCTTTTGTGAGATCGTGATAAAAGGATGTTAGGTTTATCCCAAGCACTTTATATTGATAATGTTCTCTCCCGATTTAGTATCCAGGATTCTAAGAAAAAGATTTATCCCTTTGAAGAATGGAATTAGTCTATCTAAGGATCAATGTTCTAAAACACCTGATCAGATAGAAAGGATGAAAGACATTGCTTATGCTTCGACAGTCGGAAGCTTCGTGTATGTAATGCTATGTACTAGACCTGATATATGTTTTGTCGTAGACATGGTTAGCAAATTTTAGTCTAATCCAGGCAAAGAACATTTGACAGCGGTAAAACACATTCTTAAGTATCTGAAAAGAACTAGAGATTATATGCTGGTTTACGAGGCTGAGAGTCTTATGCCCACTGGATACACTGACTCATATTTTTAGTCGGATAGAGAATTCAAAAATTCTACCTCTAGATATGTGTTTACCTTGGGAGATGGAGCTGTCAGTTTGAGAAGCATCAAGCAATCTCGTATTGTTGATTCCACCATGGAGGCCAAATATGTGCCCGCTTCGAAGGCAGCAAAAGAGGCAATATGGCTCAAAAATTTCTTTGGTGATTTGGGAGTGGTTCTCTCAGTGCACTCGGTTATTACACTTTCTTGTGATAATAGTGGAGCAGTTGCTAATTCGAAAGAACACAGGACCCATAAACGGGCTAAACACATTGAGCGTAAATATCACGTGATTCGAGAGATTATTCAGAGAGGTGATGTGGTTGTGACCAAGAATGCATCAGCAGATAACCTGACAGATCCTTTTACAAAGAACTTACTGGTTAAGACTTTCAATAGTCACATAGAGAGATTAGGTTTAAGATGTATGACCACATGACTTTAATAAAAAGTGGAGATTATTGTGGTTTTTACATAAAATCATGTTAAGATATTTTATATTATTTTTTAATAATATTTGGATTGTCTCAGCTCATTTATATATGTGTTTGTAGAGAATATATTGTTAATTATTTATAATTAATATGCGGTACGTCGGTAATTATACATAGTAGAAATTCTGGTAACTAGAGCTTGACTTACCTACAGAAGATCAGAATTTCAATTCTTGTATAATTAAATTAGTTCAAAGCTTAGATAAGGATGACATCCTATCGGTATAGCTGTGAACACAATCTCAGTGGTTTATCTTAATCACAAGAATTTGTTTGATACTTTAAGGAAAAATGTGTTCGGTACACCAGGAATGTATTGAACAGGATCAAAGGTAAAATTAAAGTTTATATACTGACAAGATTAGACTTACACAATTTCACGATTTGCTCGAGGGCACAGATTCTTAATTCCCAAAAATATTGAATGCTGACGTGTTTTAATATTTTATTACTTTGAATTACTTACGGGTACGATTTAATCTCATTATTTCAATAAATCCCATAATTTGGGTAATAAATATTAGAATGTGATCAGTATTATATTTTAGAGGAATTCGTGTAAGACTCCCTTGATAAATTCATATGTTTTGTTGCTACCAGTAAATCTAATCAGTAGATTACTAATTTAATCCGATAGTATATCAAATAAGTTGAATTTGCTAATCAAAGATTGTAGATGTTGGTGACATTAAATTGTGACTAATTAAATTTTTTACTAAGCGGATATTGGTAAACTTAACACGGAGAATCATATTATGTGCTATATAACTCAGAAAATAAGAACGCTTATCTTTATGATCTGAGATAATTAAATTACAATACAGTTATAATTATTTAGTAGAATTAATTATAATTAAAAGAATTAAAAATATATCACGGGATACTGATATGTAATTTCTTAATTCTTTTAGAAGTCAATTTAATTATTATCCTTGGGTCCCCAGTGTAATCCATAATTGCAGATCAGGTCCCTCTTCTCACTTTACCTATTCTATAAATATGTGGCTTATGCTCATATTTTCAAGATTAGGGTTTCAGAACTAGGGTTTTCAGAATATTCATTCTGTAGACGACGATTAAGTTTTTTTGAGAGATCAAAAGAATGAAAGAGAGGAGGGGCGACAGCCTACTTTGGTGACCACCCACCGGTTTCTTATTGATCTTGCAATTGGATCATACACCGAAAGATCCGAGGTTACAGTTCTGATTTAAATCTACCAAAATCAGAAGGTAAATTTTTTGAACTCTGAGTAATCTCTAATTAATTCGTATTAAGATCTAATATAAAATTCATAAGCGATTTTATTCCGTGAAGTCCCTCCGGGTGGTTCTAATCTAAAATCTAATCTAATCTTTAATTGCATCAGCTGCGGAGACCCTCTAGGTGATGGAGGATAGTAGGCCTACGGGTCACCATGCTGCCGAGGAGCCGACAGTAGATAACCCACATATCCCGGATCCCTTTCGCAGGGTCCAATCGGCTCACATGCTGGAAGGCTTCGACCCGACCAGGTACGACTCTCCGGCTCATTCCTTGGAGGTCAACGGGCCAATTTGCTCCTTCTTTGATGACAGCACCGTGGACCCGACATTGCTACTCCGTTCACCGAAAACACATTTTTCAGCGACGAACCGCCTAGTACACCCTATTTTCTCTCTTTTCTTTTATGTTCTTTCAAATATGTTCCAAAATTGTATGCCAAAACATAAAAAAAAAAAATATGGACTTAGATGTATGCACATGGTAGGACAGAAGCGTTGGATGGATAATGTTCAAAATAAATTACACAACAACTTGAATCCTGAAAAATAAAATAGATCAGAACTTAGAAACTTTGCACGTTAGGTTTGAACAACATGCATATTTATTTATCATTTTTCTCTAGGCAAGTGTTTTCACGCTTTTTTGGGGAGAATTTTCTATTTTTGTCCCTCAGAAAGCGTTTCACGCTTTTCTAGGAGGAAATTTTCATTTTTGTTCCTAAGCAAGCATTTCACGCTTTTCTAGGGAGACTTTTCATTTTTTTGTCCTTGGGCAAGCGTTTCACGCTTTTTAGGGAGATTTTCTTATTTTTGTCCCTAAACAAACGTCTCACGCTTTTTTAGAGAGATTTTTTATTTTTGTCCATAGGCAAGCATTTTACGCTTTTCTAGGAAGGCTTTTTTTTTTTTGTTTTTGTCCCTAGACAACTGTCTCACACTTTTCTAGGGATTTTTTCATTTTTATCCCTAGGCAAACGTTTCACGCTTTTTTAGGGTGATTATTTATTATTATTATTTTTTTTTTAATATTATTTTTTTTTTTTGTTCCTAAGCAAGCGTCTCACGCTTTTTTAGGGGACTTTTTATTTTTGTCCCTAAGAAAGCGTTTCACACTTTTCTTTGGGGATTTTTTCATTTTGTCCCTAGACAAGCATTTCACGTTTTTTTATGGGGATTTTTTTTGTGCTAGGCAAACGTCTCAATCTTTTCTAGTGGGATTTTTTATTTCTTGTCCCTAGGCAAGTGTTTCATGCTTTTCTAGGGGGATTTTTATTTTTGTCCAACTTATGTCGCGTTTCACGCTTTCTAACGTAGAATTTTTTTATTTTCTATCACTAGGTAAGCATTTTCACACTTTTTTACGTTATGAATTTTTCTATTTTCTCCTAAATTAGATTATGTCTCACGCTTCCTAAGGTGGAAAATTTTCTATTTTCTGTCACTAGGTAAGTGTTTTCACGCCTTCTTAGGTTTTGAATTTTTCCTATTTTTACCCAACTTAGGTCGGGTCTCACGCTTCCTAAGGTGGTGTGTTTTCTTTATTTTTCTTCTTATGCAAGTGTCTCACGCTTTTCTAGTGGTGATTTTTATTATTGCCCCTAGGCAAGCGTCTCACGCTTTTTTGGGAGGATTTTTATTTTTGTCCAATTTAGGCCGCCGCGTCTCACGTTTCCTATGGTGATTTTTTTTTGTCACTAGGTAAGTGTTTTTATACTTTCTTAGGTTATGAGTTTTTCTAATTTTTCCCAACTTAGGTCGCGTCCCACGCTTTCTAAGGTGGTGAATTTTTTATTTTCTGTCACTAAGTAAGTATTTTCACACTTTTTTAGATTGAGTTTTTCTTATTTTTTTCCAACTTAGGTCGCATCTCACGCTCTCTAAGGTGATGGATTTCCTTTATTCTTGTCCCTGGGTAAGCATCTCATGCTTTTCTAAGGAATTTTTTTTTATTTTTGTCCCTAGGCAAACATCTCATGCTTTTCTGTGGGGATTTCTTAGTTTTGTCCAACTTAGGACGCGTCTCACGCTTTCTAAGGTGAATTTTTATTATCCATATGCAAGCATTTTACGCTTTTCTAGGAGCAATTTTTATTTTTGTCCAACTTAGGTCGTGTCTCACGCTTCATAAGGTGGATTTTTCTTCTTTTCTATTACTAGGTAAGTATTTTTACACTTTCTTAGGTTATGAATCTTTTTATTTTTGTCCGACTTAGGTCGCGTCTCACATTTCCTAAGGTGGTGGATTTTTTATTTTCTGTCACTAGATAAGCGTTTTTACGCTCTCCAAAGTTTTGATTCTTTCCTATTTTTGCCTAATTTAGGTTGCATCTCACACTTCCCAAGGTGGTGGATTTTCTATTTTCTGTTACTATGTGTTCATTTTTATGCTTTCCTAGGTTATGAATTTTTTTTATTTTTTGCCCAACTTAGGTCACGTCTCATACTTCCTAAGGTGGTGAATTTTCTATTTCCTATCACTAGGTAAGCATTTTCACGCTTTTCTAGGTTCTGGATTTTTCTTATTTTTTCTTTTTTCGCTAATCTTCTGTTCACTTTCTGTCTTATCTAATGACTTTTTTTTAGGATGGTGAGCATCTGCGAGGTTTTAGAGGCTCCTCATGCGTGCTGGAGTGGTATAGAGTCCTGCCCCCGAAGAGTAGAGTTATCGTTGATGCCTCCGTGTTCGGTTGCTTTATCCCCTTTCTGGTCATCCCACGGGCAGCGAAGTTGGGCCAGAGCACGCGGGGCAAGAAGGATCGGGGGAGGGACTGAATATCCACTACCTCGCCTTGGATTACCTCTCTCCCACACAGGTATGTTATCTTTTAGTTTTTGAACCTTTTGTACTTATGCTTTTCATTAGTCATTTCTCTTATATTTTACTCTATGCTTTGTTCACTTTTCACGTGAACTCGTGATTTTGGGAGCAGATGGAAGAGCGCGCTGGCATGGATCTGATGAGGATCCAGCAGGCTTCTCAAATGAGAATCTTATTAGAGGGGCCATTCCGCCGAGAGTGGTAACTAGGAGAGAGGGTGGCACGGTAGTCTATAGGATTGGACCATTTCTGGGTCCCTCAGCCACCTCCGCGAAGCATTAGGGTGATAGACACTATGGTGTTGGAGGACGTTGTGGAGGCAATGTACACCGATGCTAGCGATTTCCTAGCCGAGGGGATTACACCATCTTTGCCTGTGACCACGTTATGCGCCCAATGGGCGTTCTCCCTGTTGAGGGGGGACATCCTTCAGTGCCTCGGGTTCTTCCCGTTGCTAGTGGCTACGCTACTTTTGCTATCGATGGTCCTGCTGCTCCTACTGCTGCTTACGCTGCTCCCGCTCCAGATCCAGCCTCTCCCATTCTTCCTTTACTACCTCGGGAGGTAGATTCGTATGTGGACGGGTACCAGCATCCTATCCCTCTTCTCCTTCCTGAGGTAGTGGAGCTATGCCTCGGCTCTGGGGCTGATCTAGTACTTCTTACCTTTCCTTCTTTATTTTATGACTCTCTTTTATCGTTCAGTTATATTAGTCTACTCATCTAACACTTTCTCTCTCCTCTCTCTTTTCCTTCTCCTTTTCTTTTATGTTTTTGTTTAAGGTTCCTCGCCCTTTTGTGGAGGACTGCCTCAACACTATCACCGATCTAATGATACTGGTGAGGTAGCTGACTCTGTTACTGAGGAACGTGAACATCGAGCCCATCCCCCGACCTTCTCACCTTCCTCCTCGTCCGGCGGTGAGTGATTTTATCTTTTATTACATGTCATTTTCATTTATTTGTATATGTTCTTATGCTGAGACTGTATTTCTTTTCTTCCTCTCTTTTCTCCCCCCTCTTTCTCTTTTTTATTGATTGGCTCCCTCTGTCAGCCTTGGTTGTTCCACCCATTGGGCTTCCTCATCCTCCCACGCTGCTAGCCCATCTGCTATTAGTCCATCTGTTGTTGTTTCCCAGGGGTCTTGCTCTGCGAACCAGGGTTTGGACGCATTAGATCAATAGCGACGGCGACGACTATGACTCGGGGAACACCAACACCTCTGCTTCTTCCATCCCAGCACCCTTGTGCCACACCCGACGTCGACATGGATGAGGGTGTTTGTTATATTTTCTTTCCTTTGCATATTGTACACACATACATTTTTTATATATATTTTCTTGGATAGGCCTTTGTGCCTAATATATGTTTATTTGGCGCATTTTATCAGTTATTTTTTTTTGAAGACCCGGGGATCCCTGCGACGCCTTACTTTTCACGACACAAACATAAAGTACGAAAACTAAGAATAAAGGCGTGACGCCTCGGGGGATAACATTCAACCCTAGGAACAAAGGTGCGAATGCATGAAAATAAAATAGGGAGAATCTAAAATGAATAAAAGGGATGAAAAGAGTTCAAATAAAGTTTGAACA
>JAUTBS010400193.1:0-17403 GCA_032361285.1 Aequorea victoria | reverse complement strand
CTCTTGGGTCGACTCAGGTTGCCTTGGAATGACCAGAACCCTTTTGGGTCGACACAACAGCCCCTGGTGTCGACTCAAAGTGATCTGTTTCACCTTTGGGTCGACTCAGAAGCCTCTGGTGTTGACTCATTGTGGCTTATTATGCCTTTGGGTCAACTCAAAGACTTTTGGTGTCGACTCACAGTGACCTTTTTGCCTTTGGGTCGACTCACAGCCTTGCTGTGTCGACTCAAAGCCCTCTGTAATACCTTTGGGTCGACTCATTGACCCTCTGGGTCGATCCATCACCCGAAAAATGTTGAAAAGTGTTTTAAAAATAATTCCTAAAAGCCTAGGCTCTGTTTGGCAGTGAATTAAATGTTAAAATAAGTTAATTAATAATTTAATTAACACAGAAGCTAAGAATGAAATCTTTAATGATTGGGAAGGGTCCGTTTAGATAAAGTTGAATAGGCTAATTGCTTTATTAGATTATAATGACTTGTGCGTGAACCTCAGGTGAGTGGTTCTCATGCTACGTACTTTTATTAAAATCCACATATCCCCAAAACTTGTTGAAGAGTAGATGTAAATGTTTGAATGTTTTAAACGATGCTATATGGTTTTCTTTTCGAAAATCATGGTATAAACCCTTTTTACTAAGGAATGAATTACCTGTACTTACTTAAATTAAAACTTTATATCTTCCAAATGGCTTTAAAAAGGAAAAGAGTATATGAGAAGTGTATGGAACAATTGATGAAATGTGTGAAGAAAATTGTATGAAAAGTATTATGAATAAGTGATATGAAATGCATCATAAAAAATGTTAGGAGAGGATTCTTATCAATACATTGGCACCCTATGTTGTAAATGGAAAGTATATGTATTAATACAAACATAAGGTGATATGTTGGTGACCCGTGAATGGGAGAAATTAAGTGATACATACATAATGTCTGAAGAGATGTTTTGGTAAAGTACCAAATGAATGGAATTTCTTGGTGACTCGTAAATGGGACCAAATGATGAGATACAGACATAATGTCTGATGAGATGCCTTGGTAATTCGTGTAATGTTACCAAATGAATGTGATAACTTGGTGACTCGTAAATGGGACCAAACGATGAGATACAGACATAATGTCTGAAGAGATGTCTTGGTAAAGTTACCAAATTAATGAGATTTCTTGACGACCCATATACGGGGCCAAATGATTATATAATGTGAGATCTTGGTGACTCATTTTGAAATGGGACCAAATAAATATGTGATATCTTGGTGACTCGTGAAATTATAACAGGACCAAATGAAAGGAAACTATAAATCTATGAGATTATGATATGAGATGAAATAATGATATGAGATGAAATGATATGAGATAATAAAATAAAATAACGAGTTGAATGATTTCTTTTGATATTACTATATATATATTCTGCCATGATTATGTTGATGTACAAACTATTTCATATCCCCTATTTTGAACTGTATCGTATTATACATGATTTTATTCACCAGCTTTGCTGATGTAGTAAAATTAAACATTTCAGGAATTGAAGGAAGAAGCTAGATGATAAACTCGACTGCTTCAAGGGGATCCAAGGATAAAGACTTCTAAGACATGCATTATACGCATTAATATTTTTGCTTTCGCATTCAAATAAAGTAAATAAATTGATAATGACTTTTCGATATACATTGATGAGATAGTGGGCTGTTTCGTCTCACATGTATAATTATGGATTTTAATTATTTAAATCCCTGCATAATTATATTATCTAACATATTATTAGTTGAAATTATTTAAGACTTACTTGGTTCGTTGGGTCAAGACCCATGATCCATGGTCGGTCACCTTTCTCAAATTGGGGTGTGACACCACCGGCCGAAAAGATGTTAGATCTGACGTGTTAGGATAGGATGGCTGAGAGGATGGAGTGAAAGAATTATTTTGAGCTTGAGGTTTTTAGGAGAAATTAGGGTGATTCCTCCATCCCGGGTTATAGGTGTTGAAATATGGGATATTTCCTGGTCTAGAGAAACTCTGAGCTGCATTACTTGTTCCTGAACAAATTTAGGAAATTGTTGGGCCAAGTGACACTCACTTACAAAATGAGCTAGGCTCGAACACAAGGCGCATGCTTCCTGAAAGTTAGGAGGTTGAGAGGAAGGTGGTTGAGAACTTTGACCGACGGATAACAATGTCTAACTTACAGGTCAGTGCTTCGACTTTGAGGGACAGGTCAGTAGAGTGATTAATCTCATATAACCCTTCCTGCCTAATTGCACTAGTCGACGTGTTTCTCCCACCTCGAGAAGATGAGGCATGGTGTTGTGAATTTTCACTAAGATTTTCAAATAGCTCCCACACGTCATTCTCACTTTTTAATATGAAAATCCCACCATAAGAGGCATCAATAATTTGACAGTTTTAAGCAGATAATCCATCATAAAAGTATTGAACTAATCGTCATCTAAGAACAACGTGGTGTGGATATTTTCTAATGAGATCTTTCAATCTGTTTCAGGTCTCAAAGAATTGCTCGCCATCAATCTGTGCAAAATACGTGATGGCTCGCCTGATTTAATTTGTTTTTCCTATGGAAAAACATTTTTTTTTAAAATTCATGCTGGAGTTGTGCCCAAGTTGTAATCACAATTCCCTGCAAAGAGTTTAGCCAATATTTAGCTTTATCCTTGAGGGAGAAAGAAAATAACCACAATTTTAGGACCTCATCTGAGAAGTTTTAAATTTTTACAGTTGAAAAAACTTCTAAGAATTCATCTAGATGCTTGTATGGATCTTCGTCATTAAGTCCATAAAAAGATGAAAACATCTGAATAGTGTTGGACTTAATTTCGTAATGAGCCGTCGTAACATTGGGCACCCGTATGCATGATGGGGACGTGTAAGTTGAGGGTGTAAAATACTCCCTCAACTGTCGGGCTTGTTAGTTGACTGAGATTTGTTGATCTTGTGGTTCCATAACTACAAAGTGTAGTGGTTGAATGTGTCTATGCAGACGAGATGAAACTCTATTTACCCTAAACGTTTGTTCAATTTCTAAGTCAGGTAAAACTAAATCAGGGTCACAACATCGTCTACCATGCATGCATACAACTTATATGGCAAAGACTAACAGAAAAAATAATCAACTTGAATATCTGGATGCTAGCTACTTACTCGATAGGAAAAATAGAATTAAAACTCACAGCACTTGTGGAGCAGTTACCCAATTTCGTTGTGCCGCAATTTTGAGTCATTTATTCTCAATAATAACCTGCACCAGAAAGATAGGAAAAATAGAATTAAAACTCACAGCGCTTGTGGAGCGGTTAACCAATTTCGTTGTGCCGCAATTTCTAGTCCTTTATTCTCAATAATAACCTGCACCAGAAAATTAGTGTGACAAGTTTAAAAATAAAATTAATCATAAAATAAATAACTGTTCTAATTGTCCCCGACAACGGCGCCAAAATTTGATCCGACCTTTATATGAGTAAAAATAATATTTAAATAAATTGAGCAAAAATGACTATTCCGTAGAATAGTGATTAAGACCGGATATCGTTCCACATGAGCAATAAAGCCTAACTATTTAATTTCTAATTAATTCGAAAGAATGATGCACAAACTTGAAGGATTGATTAATCTACTGAAATCAATTGAAATGAAATTCTAACTAAAAGATACCTAAGATTTTTGAATCCACCATAACCTTGTACTCGTAGGTTTTATATTCATTTTATAAATTCTCAAATGGATCAATCAAAGTATCATTATGGCTACAAGCCCTAATCATGCTATTAAGAGGGCTCAAATGAATGTTGACCGGCATAGAATATCTAGATCGACATGAGTTGTCCATAACCAAATCATGGCACAACTCATCCTTTCCTGAGCATATTCTATCTTAATATACATTCATTGATACAAGAAAAACATTGTATAACTTTTTATTATTCAAATCACAAAAAAGAATAATAATAAAAAAGGTAGAAAACTTTAGAAACCATTCTTGAAACACAAGAATCAACACAAAAATGTTACACAATCAATGATCTGAAAGAAAAATCTTCTAAAACTAAATCAAAACTACATTACAGAAGTTAAGGTTTCATCGAAACCCTAGATGAAGAACCTAGCAGCTCATCGACATAAGAGATGATGTCGATCCAGATGAGAGCGTCATTGAAATCGTCTTCTTCGTCACCGTCGTAAACCTAGTCGTCGCCTTGCTCTCTCTCCGTTTGTGAACCCC
This sequence comes from Aequorea victoria, assembly GCA_032361285.1. Lineage (NCBI taxonomy): Eukaryota > Metazoa > Cnidaria > Hydrozoa > Leptothecata > Aequoreidae > Aequorea > Aequorea victoria. The sequence goes on along the minus strand of JAUTBS010400193.1, from coordinate 13,158 downwards.
TGAAATAAATTTAACTCCTCCTTATATAACCCCTCAGGAAATCGCAAGATACGAAATTAAAATCATTTCTGAAATTGTCGCAGAACGTCCAGACGCTGGTGAGTCAAGTCCGCACATTTTTTTCCAGAGAGTTTGTCCATTGCTCGAGCGTCCGGACGTGGATGTCTCGCATCCAGACATTTTTGTCCAGTGTGTGATCTCAGCCTCTTTTCTAATATTCTTCACTTTTAGCTCATCTTTGCCATTTGATTTTTGTACCTATTACTGCATGAAAACACTACTAAAATATGTATTACATTAAAGATTTAAGGACATAAAATATAAATTGAAAGGCTTAAATGTGCTCATTTAAGCTCAGATCACCTATCCTCTGGGCTTCTCTCGGCTCTATAGTCGTTGCTTCGGCCTCCCTGTCCTTCCATGCATCAACCCTTGACTGACTTTTCATTGGTTTATGCATGTTTATCGAAGCATCACACACTGGTTTTTGTACACTAGCGTTGTAAATATCTAAAATTTTGAAACAATATATTAACACGAAAAATAGAGATTATCAAAAGAAAAGCTAAGAAATTAAAAATAAAAGGTGACTAAGTAAGAAAGAAAAGTTTAAAATCTTTCCAACTCAAAGTACAAATTCACCAACTTGAACTATAACCTCAACAATGAATCTTTATATCCTAAGATTGTCCTTTAACTCTAAAATCAAAAGAAACGAGACTTTCATGGATGACTCCATGAACTCAAAAATTATCGTATGAACTTAAAACTTATGAATTTAAAAGAACATAATGACTCAAGTTCTTAATCCAAAGCTAATCACGTAATTTAGGGTTTAAACACGATTTACTTAACCCAAAATTTAAAAATGGCTAAAACTCAAAATAGAAATTTAAGCCCAAATATATATATATAATAAAGGTTCGGGTTCTCATAAATCCTAACTGAGGCAAAAAATTTACCCAGCTTAGGTAAAGGAGAATTAAACCCTAGATGAAGTTTTCGATAAACTCTAAAAGCCCTAGTAACAAGACTACATAAATTAAATTAATGAACTTATGGATTAACAAGAAAACTTAAGACTTGGAAAATATTGAAAATAAATAATTCAAGGAGTAAACCTAATCTTTAATAATTAATCTAGCAAATAAACTACCAAAAAGAGAAATTGTGGGCTAGATTTCAAAATGAAAATTTAAGCCCAAGAACTTATGAACTAATTTAATAGGACCAAATAAAAATTCAATCGCCCAAATCAAATAAAATAGCCCATAGAATATTTAAGAAAGCCCAAAAATAAACTCAAGAATTAAAATGGGCCCCACATCAAATTAATTAATTAAAAGAAAATGAAAAGAAATAAATAATATATATACATATATCTATATATATATATATCCTCACGGAAAGATAGAATGATTGATGTGATAACTTTTGTGGGAAAAAAAATAGAGAAAGAAAAAAAAATGAGAAGTCTTATAATGGTGAAGATATCAGTAATTTGACATTAGAATTTTTTTATCTTTAATCTATATTGTCAATCATGACATTTATACATCCATGTATATATCTCTATGAGAGGAGATTGATATGACTAATTAGAAAATAAAGAGAAATAATAAAAAGGAAAGAAAAGATTTGTTAGGAAGATGACGTGACCCTTACCCAAATTTAAAAGCAATCTTTACCTACACACTACCCATATTCTCTCATGATTAAATACATATAAAAAAACATATATACACATAAATACACATCATGAGAAGAGAAAAGAATGGGATGACAAATTAAAAAATAAAGAAAGAAAGACTTAAATAGAAAAATAATGAACAAAAGAGGAAGACTTATAACAATAGATTTTCTACCCAATTAAAGCAATCATCTTCCATACACATACATAAATAGACATTCACGCACACATATATATGTATTACAGAAGAAGAAGAATATATGAAAGAATTAATTAGGAAAAATAAATCAAGAGAGAATAGTAACATGATAAGACCTTAGGAAGATTTTTTTTTCCAAAAACCCCATTAGCTCATTATGAAGATTATTCTTCCAAGTAAGACCACCATCTTTCTTAAGTCATCATGTACTCTTTGAAAGATTTCTTTTCCAAAATTGTCATCATACTTGAAGTGACTAAATTAGGAAAATTAAGAAAATTAAGAAAATTAGAAAAAGAAGAAGAATAGTTCCATGACATGACTTTGGAAAGATTTTCTTCCCAAAAACCCTAAAATAACTTATCATGGTTTCTTGGAAGACTTTTTAAATCTATTAAAGGACCATCATGAAAGACTTGACAATTTTTAAAAGAAAAATAAAAGGAAAAGAAAATAATTTATGAGGTGACTTTAGATAATTTTGCACTCAACCTCATTCCTATATAAAGACCAACATCTCCCACATTTTAAAATATTTTCTCCCATCCTCCCTCACTACAAAATTCGGTCAAGAGGAGAAAGGGGAAGAGAAGAGAAGGAAAAGAAGAAAAGAAAGAAGAATGAAGGAAGAAGGAAAGAAAGAAATAAGGAAAAGAGGAAGAATTAAAGCTATGTCATTGTATTTCTAGATCAAGACCAACCAAGTAAAAAATTTATTAAAACTCTTCACTTCTCTCCTAATATCATCTTCTTATCTTTATCCCTCTCTAAGATAAAATAAGTAAGAATAAAAATGAAGATGAACCAAAAGAACAAGAAAAGAAAGTAGGGAATCTTTTTCTATAGAAACTTTCCAATGATCCAAGAAATGGAAAATTAATGAAAAGATGATTGGTATCTTATGATGTACCTATTTGTGTTGCTATGATGTGCTTAGACAAATCTTGGATGTGCCAAAATAGGAGATGTGTGATGGTAGTGTGAGAATGTTAAAATTTCCTTAAAATAGTGTAGTTTTTAGGACACCTTAAGAATTTTTGTGGTAAGAAAAGTTCTTCAAAATCAAAACGTGTTTTAAATAGAGTTACGTTAAGATGTCTTGAGTGTGCGTGATTTTTGGTTGGATCCAAAAATATAATTTTGAACCCTATTCTATTTTTGAAGTTTCTGTGACAGTGAGGCAGCAAAATAGTCAACTTTAAATACTTACAGAGAATTTTAGAAAACTTCTCTTGAGATGAGCCACCTATGGAAAGAAAGTTCTATGGGTATAGTTTCACACAAAAGTTATAAAACTCATTTTTGTTGGATATATTTTGAGATATTCAGTTTCTCCCAAACATGCTCCTTTTTTCAGCAGAAAAGGTTACATGAATTTTTAACCCCATTTATGTTTACAAACAATTCTTGGGTTCTTCATATAAAGTCTAGGTAACATAGTAATCGGTCTCTCTATAATGTTTCAGAATTGTCTAGTGAGGTTTAGTATTTTTAAAGTATTCTTGAAACACTGTGGCAGAATTTGGAAATCTGTGTTTTAATAATAAGTCACGTGTTTAAGTCATAATGTACTCCTATGACATGTTTGTTTCATTTCAACATCACCCATGATTATTAATGAACTTGTATGACTATGATAAATATTGTATGAACTTTAGACTTGTGACATAAACATCTATCATGCATGATCTAAATCTTGGGTTGAGTATCCACCTTGTGTGTAGCTTGGCTAGGTTTGATTATTGATGTAACCTTGTTGTGTTGGACAAGTTCACATGGTTTGTGACTTGGTTATGCTTTCCTGTGTTGGATTGGGTTGGTTTCCCTTTCATGATGAAACCTTGTGATATGTACGATTGTTACTTTGGTGCACCGAGTCTGACTTATGAACTTAACATGGGCCACTCCATCAGGATTTGTTAGAGTGGAGGTAACGGGGCAAGGTTGGCAACGAAATGAGTTCAAACTCTTAGCCTGGTTGGACCCCACACCCCTTGGGGCATTTATGAACTAGTAAAGTATGTAACTCGGTACAGGTCATAGTGTGATAAGGCAGATCTTAAAATTGGTTCAAGCTGGGGGCTCGTATGAACAAGTGGGTATTTAACCTATTATGAGTCATAGTGACCACCAATGAGGAACTAGATCGTGATTCTTTGAGTGTTCTATTGCAGAAGTTGTGGGAAGTCTAACGATCGGTTCAAGCCGGGAACTCGTATGAACCGACTGGGTATCTAACTCGTTGTGAGTTATAGAGCCACCTGTTGGGGATCGGATCAGGACAATTTGTGTGTTCAGGTAGTGTGATCCTTTCGGCATAAAAGAATCCTTATCGTAATCAGATTCTTGCCATCATACATAATCATACACTGTTATAAGTATGTTGCTATGTATTATGTGTTAAAAAGGTAGGGGGTTTGGGAGTTTCTTTCTAGGCTTTGCAGCTCATGGTGTTTGCCAGGAATTGAAGAGAAAGTAATGGCAGAAGAATTCATTGAAGAATACGTAGAGGCATGGCTCACATGATAGTGCGGTGGCTGCGCTAGAAGATTGGATCATATGATACAATCTCTTTAATTTTTGTTGGAATGTAATAAACAGTTTAAACAGGTTTTGTAAATGTGTGAATGAAAATACTATTATCTTATGATAAATATTAAACTATGGTTGATGTTTGATGTTAGAATTACCCTATGTACTATAATTACGTCTCTTGACGAACCAATTTTTGGGGCATCACAACTTGGCATCAGAGCTTAGGTTTAGTGAACTTTAAAGGTCTAGGGTTATGGAAAACAGCATGTTCGTTGTGCATTTGTTATTATGGTGGTCTAAATTACTACATATTATGATCTAAGTATAAGTATGAACTTAAAAATGAACAAAGTCTCTGTAATTATATCTTGCGTGAAGATTGTCTTCTGACTCAGAGGAAGAATTTTGGGCATGAGGAGAACGTGAAGTGGAAGAAAATCAGGCACACAAACGTTGTGTGGGAATTAGGTCTTAGGTTTGTGATCTGAGCTTAAATGGACATATTTAAGCCCTTTAACTTATATTTTATATCCTCATTTTATCTATTTAATAAATATCTTAGCTTTATTTTGTGTGCAGGAGAGGATAGCCGAACATATGGCGAGAATGAACTAAGGAGCAGAAAATAGTGCAAAAGAGGAATGGCCACTACCCAAAACCGTCCGGACTCTCCCATTTCTGTCCGGACGGAATCAAAATGAAAAGTTGGCCCCTCACTGCCCAATTCCGTTCGGACTCTTCAAATTCTGTCTGGACTTTCTGTATTTCTGTCTAGACTCTTCAAATTCCGCCCGGACTTTCTGCGCGAGGACAGTTTTTAATTTCAGCATTCGTGTGATTTTTGGCGAAGGGGTATGAAAAGAAACTTGTTCTAAGTTACTAGGGTTCCGAAATCACCAAGAAACCATCCAAGGAGGCTAGGGTTCAAGGAGGAGATCGAAGAAGACGATGGAGATGGATTGTCTATTCGGATCAACGACTTCATCACTCCCGTCCATGAGTGGCTAGTCCCCTCCCGCCTAGTGTTTTGATGAAACCTTACCTTTTGTAATTTAGTCTTTTCATTTAGTTTTTGGATGCTTTTTCTTTCTATTGGATCATTATTTGTGTAACGTATTTGGATGATTTTGATTCTTGTAATCAAATATAGTTTTTAAACATTTTTACATCATTTTATCTTTATTCTTTTCTATGATTAGAATATTGATTCGTTATACAAAAGTTTCTTTGCATCATTGAATGTGTGTTGCGATAGATTATGCTTGGAGAAAATGCGTTGTGCCATGACTCGATCATGGACACAACTCGTGCTAATCTATATAATCTATGATGATTACCATTCTTTTGAATTTCTTGATGCATCATTAGGACTTGTAGCCATAATGATATTTTGAATGATCTGTGTGAAACCTTCTAAAACTATTTGAAAACATGCAATTACGAAGTTAGGTTGGATTCGTTTTCCCTAGGTGCCTTTTATTTAATTTTAATTCTTTTTAATCTTTTGTAGTTAAAGTAGTTAATCACAAAATCTCTTTTCTTTGAATTAAATTGAAGATTATTCGAAAAATAACACAACTTAGCATTTTTGTCCCTGCGGACGATATCCGGTCTTAACCGCTATTCTACGGAGTAGTTGTTTTTACTCGATTTTATAAATATTACTTTTGATCACATACGACACCGATCAAGGAGCTCTTACTCTACTTGGTTGTTTTCGAAACTGCAGTGAGTTCGGCCCTCATCCGAGAAGTAGAGGGAGCATAAAGACACATCTACTACACGAGCAGAGCGTTCCTAGGAGCAGAATTCAGGTATCCTCGGGTGGAGCAGCTGGCGTTCACCCTGGTCATCTCGGTCAGAAGACTGCGACCCTACTTCCAATCCCACACCATAGTTGTGCCGACCGACCAACCACTACGGTAGATATTGCAAAGACCAAAGACCTCTGGTTGCTTGGCACAGTGGTCAATGGAAATGGGCGAGTTCGACATCCAATTTCAACCACGACAAGCCATCAAAGTGAAATCCGTAGCACATTTCATTACAGAATTCACGGTCGAGATCCCGTCTACCGAGCAATTACTTAATCAGTCAGAAGAGAGTCCTTCGGGAGTTGACTCGGGAGTCGAGGTAGTCTTTGACGACCACTGTGTATAGACAATCAGTATAGACGGATCCACAAACCAGTCGGTTAGTGGCTCTGGTCTCATCCTCGTCTCCCCACAATGAGATGAGTTAGAGTATTGCATTCGTTTTGGTTTCTGAGCAACCAGCAATGAAGCCAAATACGAAGCAGTCATAGCCGGCCTCAAACTAGCGTTAGCATTAGGGGCAACATAGGTCAGAATCCTTAATGACTCGTAACTAGTGGTCGGTCAAATCCAAGGGCAGTGTGAAGCACGAGAAGACCGGATGAAAGCTTACAAAGCAATCACTGGAGAGCTAACAGCCAAGTTTAATAAATTCGTAATCGAGAGAGTCCCCAGGGACCTCAACCAATGAGCCGACGACCTTGTTCGACTGGCCTTAGCTCCCGAAGAGCAGTTGGGTAGAGGAATATTGACAGAGTACCTGAACCAGCCGAGCATCACCCCGAGAGAGGAACCACTAACAGTAAATTGGATGCAAGTCTGCGTGGTTTGGGCCGAAGACATAGTCAACTTTCTTTGAGATGGCCAGTTGCCTACCGATGGAGCCGAAGCCAAAAAATTGAGGTACCGAGCAAGCAGGTATACACTCATCGATGGCATTCTTTATAAGCGCAGTTTCTTGGTACCCTACCTAAGATGCGTCTCAAATGAGGAGTCCGAGTATGTAATGAAAGAGATACACGATGGAGTATGTGGAAACCACTCAGGCGCTCGGGTCCTTTCAGGAAAAATCCTAAGGGCTGGTTATTACTCGCCCACCATAGAGAAGGATGCCGAGGAATTTGTCAAGAAATGTGACAAATGCTAGAGGTTTGCAACCATCCCCAGACAGCCGCTGAAAGAGCTCACTGTGGTCATCACTTTATGGTCATTCGCTCAGTGGAGAATCGATATTGTAGGACCATTTTCGACCGGAAGAGGTCAGGTAAAATTCCTAATAATAGTGATCGACTACTTCACCAAGTGGGTAGAAGCCGAGCCGTTGGCAAAGATCATCGACCAAAAGATGGTTGAATTTGTATGGAGGTCGATCATATGTCGATTCGGCATCTCGAAGAGTTTTATCACTGACAACGGCAAACAATTTGACAGCAGAAGGTTCAGAGAATTATGTGATTCATTCGGCATCCAGAACAGGTACTCCTCCCCTGCTCATCCACAAGATAATGGACAGGTCGAGGTGACCAACCGAACGATCCTGAAGATAATAAAAACCAAGCTGGATATAGCAAATGGCCTCTGGGCCGAGGAGCTCCCAAACGTCCTCTGGGCCTATCGGAAAACCATCCGAACATCGATGGGAAAGACTCTTTTTATGCTTACCTATGAAAGCAAGGCATTCATCCTAGTGGAAGTCGATTTAACGAGCCACCGAGTAGCTAGCTTCTACAAAAAACAGAATGATCAAATTCTCCGAGAAAACTTGGACGAGTTAGATGAAGCCCGAGATGCTTCGACTCTCAGAAAGGCAAGCTACCAACAGAAGATGAAGAGGTATTACGACAACAATGTGAAAAAGAGAGAATTCTGAATAGGAGACTTGGTCCTCGGAAAGGTCTTCCTTGCGACTAAAGACCCATGAGAGGGAAAGTTGGGCCCAAATTGGAAAGGACCATACCAAGTAGAAGACGTCTGGCGTGTATCAACTAAAGGATGCAACCAGCAGGGTACTGCCACACATATGGAATGCCGAGCACCTCAGGAAATACTACCAGTAACGATATGTAAGAGTACCTAAGCAATAAAAGCATTTTCTTCTTTATACATCTTCATACTTGTATAGAACTGCACATCTCAACGTTCAACAGAGTAGGTCATCTCAGGACCTACTCGGCCAAATTATGGTTGGATCGACTTAATTGCGTCCAACCAAGACCCGAAGACACAATTCGACAGAGTAGGTCATCTTAGGACCTACTCGGCCCAATTGTGGTTGGATCGACTTAAAGGCATCCACCTAAGACCCGAAGACAAAATTCGACAGAGTAGGTCATCTCAGGACCTACTCGGCCCAATTGTGGTTGGATCGACTTAAAGGCATCCAACCAAGGCCCGAAGATAAAGTTCGACAGAGTAGGTCATCTCAGGACCTACTCGGCCCAATTGTGGTTGGATCAACTTAAAGGCGTCCAACCAAGGCCCGAAGACAAAGTTCGACATATTAGGTCATCTCAAGACCTAATTAGCCCGATTACGGTTGGATTGACTTAAAGATGTCCAACCGAGGCCCAAAAACAAAGTTTGATAGAGTAGGTCATCTCAGGACTTACTCAGCCCAATTATGGTTGGATCGACTTAAAGGCATCCAACCAAGGTCCGAAGACAAAGTTTGACAGATTAGGTCATCTCAGGACCTATTCGGCCCAGTTGTAGTTGGATCGACTTAAAGGCATTCAACCGGAGATCAAAGACAAAGCTCAACAGGATAGGTCACCTCAGGACCTAGCTGGCCCAATCATGGTAGAACCGATTTAAGGTAACCAAAGGGCCCAATCTCCTAACTAGAACCTAGAGGAAGATAATTAATCAGATGGTCAGAGGAAGCCCGATCGAGGCACCTAACACTTATGGATCTATTTAAACCCCCAAGGAGGACAATCAATCGACAAAAGGCTACCCAGAAAGCCCGACCGAGGAATCTAGTCAGCCAAGACAAGGAAAGAACTATTTGGGACCCGGTTGGAGCCAAATACCCCATTCAACACTTAGCAAAATAAACAACATTCAAGATGAAAGTGTACATCTATTCAAGTTGGAGGAAAAATATTCACAATACTTTCATTCCAAAAAAGTTCAAAAGATAGTTCTTACAAAAGCATAAAAGTACAAAAAAGAGTTCATGAAAAGAAGTTGTCAGGCCGGGGGTTTATCAGCAGTCTTCTCGACCGAGCCACCTTCCTGAGATGCAGGGTCGTCCATCCGCCAATGGAACCTGGAGAAGTCCAGGTCTTTGAAAGAAGCACCTGCCTGGGCCTTCATCGCATTGAAACCGCTGACGTAGTACTCAGCAGTCTCCACTTCGAACTCTTCAGAGGCCTTGAACGCCTCTATAGCTCATTCCCTGACCTTGATCTCAGCGACGAGCCTCGCTTCAGACTGGGCCTTCTCCTTCTCGAGGATTTCTCTCTCGGCGAAGAGATGGGCATTGTCCTTCATGGCCTCGCCGACCAATCTCTAGGCCTCATCCTTCTCTTTTTTTAGCTCCTCACCTTGAGCCTTGTACTTGCTCAGCATGGTGGTCGCCTTCTTGGCCTTGGCAGCATGAATCCGCTCTCGTTGATAGCAGCGGCTAGCCATATGATGGGCACGAGCACAAGCCAGGAAGGGATAAAACCAAAAAAAGGAGATTAAATATAAAGCAAAAGAAAGGGGGCTGAAAGCATGAAGGAAAAAGAAGATCATCAATATTCTTCTTTTACCAGAGTAAGGTCCATCATCATGTCTCGGGCTAAAGGAAGCGTCGCCACCTCAGACAAGGAGCGATTGGCGACACCAACAAATTCGGTCATCTTATTTGTAGTCGCATCAAAATCAGTTAAGTTATCGACAGGTGGAACAGCAGGACCCTTCGTAGAGTTGGGCCCTGCCCCAACAGAAGGGTTGGGAGCAGTAAGGATGGCTGAGGGAGTCCCTTCAGTGGGTACCTAAGGCATAGGGGCCTCAGGAGAGTCCAACTCGACGATTGTTGGGGGCTTGCACTCATCAACCAGAGGAATGTCCAACCTGGGCTTCTTCGTAGTCGGGGGCTTGACCTCGAATTCCCGAGCGAAGACCTTCTGGGCTGCGGCTCTCCCCGGTCTCTTCGACATACTTGCAGTAAAAGGATCAAAAGAAAGTCAAAGCCAAGTACAAGCATGAAAAGGAACACAAAAATAAAAAATGGCCAAATAGAAGGGGAAGGGGTGCTTACCCAGAACCTTAGGGCCGAATAGCCAAGCACTCAGCGAGTGGGGGGTCACCAGTTGGCCGAACAGCCGAGTAGAATGGTCCCGGGCCTTCTTCACCCTGGCCTTCACCTCGGCATCAATCTCAGGTTCGGCAGAAAGAACATCGTGGTCAGGCTTCCCCCACTTCATCCTGATCCATAGGGTGTGGGGGCTGACCACCTTGTCCGGTTGGAAATTCCAACCGAGACCGGAGAGAAAGAAGAATATCTCGTTCCAAAATTTATTCGACGAAGGGCAGCCAAGGATGAGGGTTTGGTCATCTGACCGAGCCTATAAATAATACCAGCCGAGCTGCTTTTCCCTCGACTAATAGAAGTAGAGGAATTCCTTCACTGACAAGTGATGCTCTCCACCAGAAATTTCCTCCCAGAGAATGATCGACCCATAAAGGATCCTCCAGGCATTAGGCATCAACTGGCCCGGGGATAGACCTAAAAAATCTAAGAGTTCCCTAACTATTCTAGAGAAAGGTAACCTAAGCCCGGCGGTGAAGGCATGTTCATACATTCTCAACCTGCCATTGGGGGCAGGCACGCCCGCTCGCCATTCTGAGCAAGCCAGAACTCTACAAAAGATGGAAGAACATAGGGAAGAGTGAAGACGAACCAGGTCAGTCACTCGACTGACCGAGAAGATGAGCTCAGCAGCGAAGTCCTGAGATCCCTCCTCAAAAATCTGAGCAACCGAGCTCGAGGCTTCACCTCGGTCAGCTTGGGATGAATCCTGAGGAAGAGAGGTGGGAAACGAAATGGTCCGATCACTACTCGAATTGTTAGAAGAATGGACTTCCTGGGGAAAGTCCATGGTCCCACTCCTCAAAAAAGGAATGGTGTACTGAACGGTAATAGACACCTTCCTAAGGTATAACTCAAAAAAAGGATGATTGGACACGAATGCACCAACCGAGGGTGGAAGCTCAAACCGACCAGAGAAAAATAAAATTCTATCAGCAAGGAAAGAATGGGAAGAAGCAGAGAAGCGAGGATAGGGAAGAACCTCCGACTCAAAATCAAAAGAAGCCAGGATGGCTCGAATGCAAACAAAGGACACTAAAGTCAAAAAGAAGAGGGAAGAAACGCTTACTAAGGAACAGCGGAGGCAGAGAAGACCAGAGAAACTTGGATGAAAACTCGAACGAAGGAAGTCGATGCCCGAATGAGGAGGAACACGAGAACAAGTATATATTGGAGTTATAGTTTTGGAAGAGTCGAACAAAAACTCCAGGGACCTATATATATAAACCTTACACGAAAGGCCCAGATTAAAATAGGTTTCTCAATCCAACGACCCCAGAAATGCACAATGTCATCCATTCGATATGTTAAAAACCAATGGACCAGATAAAGCCATGCGTCGAAGGAAGGCCAAAGGAGCGCCATTTTGGAGATCTCAAAAAGATTTGCATTTAAGGGGATGGGACGTTTGGCATCCCAAAATTGTCGCCTCGGGAAACGTCAAGGACACCTAGAGCCCCGTATAACTGTCATCTCGGGGAGTCAAAACGACATCGTCTCAACAGTATAAACCGTTATTTTGAAGAAAAATATTACCTTCACCGAGAAAGTACGACTCAAAAATAGGGGGCTTTTGATAAGGATAAAACTGATCGATCAATTTTCACCGACCGAGTGAGTAGACAACCGAGCATCGAAGAGATAACTCGAAAGAGGAGTAGGTGAAAGGATATCTCATCTGACTGAAGTCGACCTACCAGCACGTGCTGGGGGATAGGTCGAGCATAGGTTCCCTCCTCGGTCGAGCAACTATACTCGGTCGGACAAATTAACTCGGTCAGGTTAACCGACCGAAGAGATGACCCACAAGGGCAACACCGACAATCTCGCCTAAAAACTCTATGAACAGTTGTCTCCACAGAATATCAGCAATCAGGTCAAAGTGAATCCCGAGATTCACGCCCAATACCCAAATTTTTAAGGATCCCCTTCAAAGATCCTGGACCTGGGAAAAACTATAAATAACAAGCATATGCAACTCCAAAGGTATGCAACTGCTAGCTATATACTTCACCTACACTTTCTCCATTCGATATTGATCTACTACCAGTCCTCTGACTTAAGTACCAGAGAGTCTTAGGCTGGTACCCCACTGGTGCCTAGATTTTAACTTTTTTCAGGTTCATCAGTGGAGCACTGGGTGAACAACTTGGAAACGTTAATCGGAAGCAAACCGAGAGTTCTATCGACCGTTCAAATTTAGGTACCAACACAGTAAGTATCACTTAATTCGAGAGATTGATCAGATATGTAATTGTTGACTTATATGACAACCCTAGAGGGAGGGTGAATAGGGTCTTTAAAAATACTTATAGATTTTAAATAATAACTTATTTAAAGCATGAATAAATACTAACAACCTAAAAGTGTAAGCCCATAAGCAAGCAAGAGATTGAGGATAGAGAAAGAGAAAAACACAAGGATTTATAGTGGTTCAGCTTTAACTTAGCATACGTCCACTCCTCAATCACCTCTTGAGATTTCTTCAGTATGCCAGAACACTTGCGGGTGTACTTCAAACCTTTCAACAAGATCCATAAAGCTGCTTTCCAAAGTCACCAGACTTCTAGCACTTGTGATCCTTTTTGTGTGTTTACACCACACACAGTACTGAATAGCA
>JAUTBS010400182.1:0-10224 GCA_032361285.1 Aequorea victoria | reverse complement strand
CATTTCCAAGATTGCCTTGATTTTGGAGGGATCCACCTCTATTCCTCTTTGCGTGATGATGAATCCCAACATCTTGCCTGCTGTAACTCCAAAAGCACACTTCTGCGGGTTCAACCTCATTCGGTACTTTCGGATTCTCTCAAAAAAAATTCTAAGGCAGGGGTATGTCCTTCACGGTCTTTGGATTTGATGATCATATTATTGACATATACTTCCACTTCTTTATGTAGCATGTCGTGGAGTAATGCCGTTACAGTATGTTGATACGTGGCTCCTGCATTTTTCAAATAGAAGTGCATAACCCTATAACAATACGTCCCCCACGGCATGGTGAACATAGTCTTTTCTCTGCCTTCGGGTGCCATGAGAATCTAATTATAATCTGAGAATTCGTCGATCAATGATAGCAATGCATGTACGACAGTATTATCCACGAGGACGTTTATGTGTGGCAGCGGGAAATTGTATTCGGTACTTGCCTTGTTAAGATCTTGGAAGTCAACGCAAACTCATACCCGACCATCTTTCTTTGGCACAGGGAAAATATTAGCAACCCACTGGGGGTACTCTATCACCTGAACAAAGCCAACGTTCACTTGTTTGGTAACTTCCTTCTTGATTTTGAGGACTTAATCTGGTCTCACACGTCTTAGCTTTTGTTTCACAAGTTTGGCATCAGGGTAGAGTGATATTTTGTGCTGGACGATATCTGGGTTAACTACGGGCATATCTACATATGACCATGTGAAGACATCTTTAAATTCCTTTAATAATTTGATTAATGGATCATGTTCTTCATTTGATAAAGCGGAACCAATCTGGACCATTTGTGGATCCTTCTCAGTACCCAGATTTATTGAAAAAGTTTCTTCAATTAAAGGTTTATCGTGCATTTCTTCTTCTTTTTCAATTAAAAGTTTTAGCTTTGGGGAACAGCCCCATCAAAATCATCAGAGTCAGCAATCAAACATTAATAAGGAACTACAGCAGGGTAACCAGAAGAGTTCTTTACATTTTTATTATTATCATTGAATGTTACAGATTTTGACGTGCATTTGGACGTAATAGAAGACCGAGACACCCCAAGAGGTGGATGCTCGGTAGACTCACCACTGGACTCTGGATCTGTAGATGTTGATGAGTCTGACTCAGACTCTGACTCACTATCAACATCATTCAGAACATTATATTCGTGGGTCCAATTTTCTATTACAATGCTACTCTCGCTTGTTATTAATCTGGAACAGTCGACTGACTCGTCGTTGCCTAGCATGGCAATCTCTTTTATGCCTTCTTCTGCTTGTATTGGAGCTGCTCCCTCAAATAGCGATCCAGCGTGAATGCCTCTATGTCTTTAACCCAGTCTTTCTCGCTTGCCTTTTCTGCTACGTCTTCGTCTTCTACCTCATCCTCCTCAGACTCGCTGTCGGTCAGCCGATGTTCAAAGAATATCTTCAACCCAAGTTTCTTCTATCCAGACCCTTTATCGATCCATGGTTCTGGAAATCCATAGAATAGGAAAGTCTCGCCTTCCTTTATGTATTGCCCATTCAGAAGCCCATAGGCTGGCAATGGAGCCAGGTATTCTGTATTAGTTCTCTTGGCCCATGCCCTTCTCTGTGCTTCCACTCTCTCCTTAGCAAGGTCCTGTGTCATGGGCTTGTATCCCAGACCAAAGGTATATTGATTGCCCTGAACACAGATTGGTTCAGTACTACCTTGTTAACTTTTTTCCAAGCCCTAGGCCTGGGAAGTATGACATTTTGGCCATCATCATTATCGCTTGAGGTTTCACATATAGCTGCTCTCCATTCATCAAAGTTTGGATAGCTGCTGTTTCGTCAAATTCAAAACTGCTCAGGGTGAGATCTTCCTCCCTGTGCTCTATTTCAAGCAAAGGGGTGCAGTCAGCGGCAATTGCCTGGATGCTTGATTCACTGAATATAGTCAAAACAACTCCATCCCTTATCATTTTGACCTTCTAATGAAGGGTGGATGGAACGGCTTATACATTAGGGTCGTGTAACCATGGTCGGCCTAACAATAAGTTGAAGGAGGCCGGCACATTCAGTACATGGAATTCTATCTCACTATCGGTGGGTCCTATGGTAACAGCGAACTTGACTACCCCCAGTATGTTTCTGCGGGTATTATCATATGCTCGTACCCCTTGGGTAGTTGGAGTAAAATATTACTCTTTTAACCCAAGGCAGTGTGCTATTCTAAGTGGGAAAACATTCAATGATGACCTGTTATCAATCAAAATCACAGGTACCCATATTCGTAGGCATTTTGTTGTTATGTGGAGGGGCTTGTTGGGCAGATGTCCTTCGGCGGACAGATCCTTCTCGAAAAAAATAATGACCTTGTTCAGCCTGGTAGGAGAAACCATTCCTACCAACTATTCAGGAGTAGTATTAATGGAGATGTCAGCTTTTCTTAAGGCCTTCAGCACGGCTTGCCTATGTTTGTGGGATTCCATCAGGAACCCCCAAATACTTAGGTTAGCCTGGATCTTTTTGAGCTGCTTTAGTACAACATCCTCTTCCTCTGTGGCTTCTGTTGTGGTCTGACTAGCTTCGCCTCTCTCTAGATAGGCAGGTTTGAAGTGTCTTCCACTCTTGGTCAAATGCTCAACCTCTTCCTCGAGGTCCCACAGACTATCCCAGTGATCTGCGGCATGGTTCACTTTGGACAAGTCTAGTCCTTCTAGTCGCCATAGATTATCTCCTGCCACTTTCTCTATTTCTATGTTGGTTGCTGGAAGGTCTGTGCTGGCTTTTGATTTTCCTTCTGGGAGCGGGTTTTGTTCCTTTTCTACCTCTTGACGGTTTATCTCTTTTACTGTCCACAGTTTTTCATCTCTCCAGCTGTCATCGGTCCCTGAGTAATCTCAAATATCGTCATCAAGAACAAAAAGGTCTAGAATGCCTTCTCTTTCTTCAGATGCAATATCTCGGTCGACATTCTGCTTGTCTTTACCCCTAATACTATTCTCGACAGTGATGATATTAGTGGGCCCGACTCTGGTCACATTATCAGTTTTTTTATTGGCTCTTTCTTTCTCTTCTATATTCCCCGGTGTATTTGAACTTCGATTTTTCTTAACCCTGGTTTGAGTCTTGCTGTCAGGTTCATTCCCAAGTTTTGATTTCGAGTCCTTTCTGGTTCCTACTGCTGTTATTGCCTTTATCCTTACCTATTTTTCTGTCCCTGTTCCTGCTTTTATTTTTGCTTCTGCTTCTGTTTTTGGTTCTATTTTTTCTATTTCTATTTCTGCTTCTTCTATTTCTGTTCTTTCTGTTTCTATTTCTGGTTCTGTCCTTGCTTCTATCCCTGTCTTTGTCCTAGATTCTTTGACCGATCCTTTATTCCCTTGGTTCCCCTCTGATTCCTCTTTCGGTTCACTTTTGTCTATTTCTTCTACATTGTTGTCTGGTGGGGTGCCAAAAATAAAGAGGTTGTCATCATCAAGATTATTCTATTCCTCACTTCTGTTGAATTCATCGTTTGTGCATTCCTTCCCTGATTCCTCTGATGATATCCAACCATTAATGCCAACATTTATGTTGGGGTCATAGAAGGCAAACTCCACATGTACCTCATTGTTTGCTGCCATATTGTCCCATTCCTCTATCATTTCCTCCGCGTCCTCTAGCTCTTCTAAGTCATTCTCTTCCACATACAGAGTTCCTTCTGCATCCAAAGAGCATAGAAAGTTTTCTTCTGGGAGAGGTGGACTTGGTCTAACGGCCCCTTTCGGGAAGATATAGATGATGGGATCATAGCAGAGTGAAACTGTATGGACATGGTTTATGTTCCGAGGGGGTGGGTTCATGTGATTCGACAATGGATTGGTAGTAATGTTAGGCTTAGCCGTTGTTGGGGGCGGGATCACCTTATTGTCAATCAAATCCTGAATCCTGTGCCGAAGCTTCATACAGTATTGGATGGCGTGTCCAAGAATCTGATGGTATTCACAGTATTTTCAGGGTTGTAATTGGCTGGAGGTCGATTTTGAATAACGGTTGGTGCAAGGGGGCTTAAGTGCCGTTTCTCCACCAACCTCGGGATTAACACGGAGAGCGGAACATTTAGTTCGTTGAATACTCTTCGGACAAGTGGGAACGCAAATGGTCATCTAAATGGCCTTGGCTGAGGGTTGAATGGCTAAGGGTTAAATGGCTGAGGATTAAGAAGGTTTATTTTTGCTTCCCTCGGCACGTTATTGTTAGGCAGATTTGAGTAAGCCTGGTTGGTCGGGTAGCTGTTCTGACCCTGATAGTTCTTCCCTTGATAGGTTTGACCTTGATAGGACTTCTGGATTCTTTGGTGAATTGTGTCTACTTCTGTCTTAACTTCTGTCCTAACCTCTTTCCTTTCAATTTCCCCTGTCTAGAGGGTATCCTCAATTTGGATTCCCGCATCAAACAGTTGCTTAAAAGTCATGAGCGGCTGAGTGATGTG
Organism: Aequorea victoria; assembly: GCA_032361285.1. Lineage (NCBI taxonomy): Eukaryota > Metazoa > Cnidaria > Hydrozoa > Leptothecata > Aequoreidae > Aequorea > Aequorea victoria. The sequence goes on along the minus strand of JAUTBS010400182.1, from coordinate 5,757 downwards.
GTACTTTCTGAACTGAGGTTGCAAGTTTCTTACTATCGTCTAAACCTGTTCATTCTTTGTAGTTCGGTTGGTCATCTTAGCTGCTTTACGCCTCCAGCGGGTCAGAAAGTCAACAAAAGCTTCCTGGGGATTTTGTTTGGTGGTCTCTAGCTATCTTATAGTTACGTCCAGTTGGACATTATAATTATACTTCCCAACAACCGCTATAGCATTGTTTTCCCAAGTTCTTGTTTTGGTGGCTTCTAAGGTTAGAAACCAACGTTGAGCAGCCCCTGAAAGGGACCTGTGGAAGAGTTGTGCTTTTAGCTGGTTGTCGATGCCCATGGGAGATAAGATATCGACATACATCTGTAGGTTAATCCTAGGATCTCTGGTACCATTAAATTTTTCTATGTCTGGAATCTTAAATTTCTCGAGCAGTTTGGCGTCGAAAAACAGACAGAGTCCTTCAACGTCGAGCATGTATTCATCGACTCCTTTGGCTTTCCTCAACACCTTTTCCAACCTATCAATCTTATCAGGCAGCAAGGCTTCTGGGCTAAGGCCGGGTCTATTGCAATAGTAGCAGCAATAGCAGTAGCAGTAGCAACTGGTAGGGCAACATTAGCAGTAGCTGGCAGAATATCGTTGAAGACAATCGCAATGGGTCTATTTCCTGGGCGATCTGTGCCGTACTGTTCATCATTCTATAGTTGGTTATTGACTACTTTGTCCCATGGATTTCTCGGAACCTGGTTGGTCAGAAGGGCCCGGATCTCTATTTGACATTGAACCTGGGCCTGAGTCTGATCTTGAAGCGTGAGGGTCATGCCTTCTAAAGCTCGCTGCATCTCAGATAGAGTTCGGATCAAGACAACGTTCGTCGCAATATTTGTATCTCCATCTCCTGCCATTGTAGTACATTCTGGATTGAGATTTGATCTTTCCAGTCTTCCACTCGACAACCGAATCCAAGCGGGTGTGGTATTAGAGCTTAAAGAAACAGTGATGAACCCTAATAGAGAAAGAGATGGGAAATGAATCAGATCATAAGACGTTAGCTTGAGATGATCCTACGAGAAGGGCGAAAGAGGAAAACAATGCTAATAGCGAGAAACCAGATGTGTAGCCAACACCCGACGAAGAAGCGCGTAACAAACCTAAAAAAAGAACAAAAAAAGGAATCGCGGAGCCTCGGCTTTACGGCTCGATAATAAAGGAACTCAGGATTTCTTCAAAAAATCCCGAGTTAGAGAAACAAAGGGTGCGGGTAAAAGAACCCAGCTTAAAACAAAAAGGACATCGACTTGCTTGATATCTAGACCTAAGAAGGGGTTGCGGAAAAAACCTGGTTTAAAAGAGCATCGGAACTGCCTCAATGCCTCAGGATTTGCGAAGATCCTAGATATGGTAGGAAAAAAATGCAGGCGAGGCCCGACTTTTCTTCGAGACCAGATTCTCAAACAATAGAAGAAAAAAAAAGCATCACGAGAGGAGGTTGGCTTTCCGTCGAGACTCTAAATCTCAAATGGTAGAAAAAAAAAAAAGATTCGCGAGAGGAGCTCGGCTTTCCGTCAAGATTCTGAATCTCAAAAAGCAAAAAAAAAAAGGTTCGCGAGAGGAGCTCGGCTTTTTGTCGAGACCAGAATCTCAAACGGAAAAAAAAAATATAGGTTCACGAGTGGGGCTCGGCTTTCCGTTGAGACCGAAATCTCAAACGGCAGAAAAAAGAAAATTTCGCGAGCGGAGCTCGGCTTTCTGTTGAGACCGAAATCTTAAACGGCATAAAAAAAAAAAGAAAGGTTCGCGAGCAGAGCTCAGCTTTCCGTTGAGACCAGAATCTCAAACGGTAAAAAAAAGAAAGGTTCACGAGTGGGGCTGGCCTTTCCGTTGAGACCGGAGTCTCAAACGGCATAAAAAAACCAACGGTGAGCGACGATACCGACTTTCCCTCTCTGTCGAGTCTTAGAAGGCTGGATCTCTACGAGCGAAGAAAAAAGAAAAATACGGGCATGGGACGATACCGACCTATCCATTGAGACGTATCTCTACTGCCAATGAAAAAAAGATTTACGAGAGGAGCCCGACTTGTCCCCTGAGACTCTAAATCTCAAACGGCAGAAAAAGATCAAGTGTGCGGGACGATACCAACTTGCCCTCTCCATCGAGTCTCAGAAGGTTCTATCTCTATGGGCAAAGAAAAAAGAAAATTATGGACACGGGACAATACCGGCCTATCCGTCGAGACTCTAAATCTCTACAGCCAATGAAAAAAAGGTTTGCGAGAGGAGCCTGCCTTTCCATCGAAACGTATCTCACTACGGCTATCAAAACAAAAGAAAGGGTGCGGGAAGCCCTGGCTTATCCGTCGAGACTCTGAATCTCTACAACAAGACATAAAAGGGGAGGTTTTGGAAGAGTAACCAAATGAAAAAAAAACTTTTTGCCAAATGGCGAGAAAGGTGCAAGCTTTACAGCTCGACTTTCCATCGAGACTTATCTCTCTACGGCTATGAAAACAAAAGAAAGGGTGTGAGACGATATCGGCTTATCCGTCAAGACTCTGAATCTCTACTGCGAGAAAAAAAAGGGAGGGGAGACGAAGCACAATCTTTTTGATAAGAAGTTGAGCTCATACAGTAACGGAGGTCATATTGTGGGACGATACTGACTTAACCGATGAGTCGAAGCTCGAACGGCGAAGAATGCGGGACAAAGCCGACTTATACCTTGACCAACTGACACTTGCGGGGCGATATCGGCTTAACCGATGAGTCGGAGCTCGAATGATGAAGAATGCGGTACAAAACCGACATATACCTTGACCAACTGACACTAAAAGGGGGGATGCGGTACAAAAGACCGACTTACACAATAAAAATGTGGTCTATCATCGGGAAGCATCGAGTCGTGGCTCGATGGAGAAAGAACTCGAAACTCAGAGGATTTCGTGAAAATTGAACACAAAGGGGAAAGGCGCAGGACCTAACCAAAAATTAGACTGGGTCCCAGTCCTAATGACTACGAGACTCGGGACGACTAACGGAGGGTCCCAGAAAGAAAAAGGCATGGGTCGGTGAAACCCGGCTCTTATAAAAGAGAAGAGGCTGGGCTAATAGGCCAACGACTACGAAGGTTCGGGATAACCCTAGAGGGTCCCAAGCAAAGAACAAAGCACGAGTTGATGGGGCCCGGTCCTAAATGCAAAAATAGAGAAATTTGGTCCGAAGCCTAACGATCTCAAGGGTTCGAGACATCCTCGGAATGTCTCGAAAGGAGAAAGAAGCATGGGTCGATGAAACCTTGCTCAAAGAAATGACAAAGGGGTCAGGCAACGGCCTAACAGCGTTAAACACAGGATAACCACGGAGGGTCCTGGGATAGAGAAAGCGAGACTCAGGTGATGAAAGCCAGTTCTAAAGAAACGATGGAGGTTAGGCAACGGCCTAACAACGTCAAACATGGGATAATCGCAGAGGGTCCCAGGAGAGAGAAAACGAGACTCGGGTGATGAAACCTCATTCTAAATAAACGACAGAGGTTAGGCAACGGCCTAACTGTAAAATCCGTGAAAATTTGAAACCTTTAAAAATATTCTTTTTTTGATTAAAAAATTTAATTAGTCAAGTAATAAATAAGACTAGTTAAATAAAATTTAATTCAACTAACGAAATAAATTACAAGGTGTTAATTAAATCAAGGACTTACTTAATTCTTATTATTCGAGGTGTAGATATTAAATTAACTAATTAACTAAGCAAATTAAATTAGAACTAAGTTATTACTTAAATTAAGTAACGATAGAATGAAATGGGAAACAAATAAAACAAAGTAGGAAAGAATTAAAGGAAGTAAATAAAAAGAGAGAAAAATCAGAAATTGGAAGTGTGTAATTCGTTGGTCTAGTTTTTGGTAAGTCTTATATTTGCAAAGCTTATCTTTTTGGTAGGGATTGAGGGAAATCAGAACCTCCCTTATCTCGTGGATCTTTCAGCCTTTTTAAGAACCCCTTTCTCCATTCTGATGACCCACGCCGCCCCTCAGACTCTCAAGATCCCCAACGCCAGTCCCTTCCCAGCGCAGCCCTCTTCTCTCGTTCATTCACTCAAGCTTCTATTTTTTTTTTTTTCTGTTTTTCGTCATCTCTCTCAAAGCTCTCTGTTTGATCACCATTGTCGAATCTCTCAAGCCGGCCACCATCAAGCTGATCAAGCACCATCATCTTCTTATCATCTTTTTCATCCCCGCATCAGATTCGGTAAGCTCTGTTTCTTTCTCGTTCAGAATGATGATATGCGTATGTTTTTGAATCTCATCCACACACATTAGAAATCATGCGGCTAGGATCATCTTTGGATTCACAAACATGTAGAGAATGAGTATTATCATTAGAATGAAGAAAATAATCTAACGAAATCAAGAAAACTCGAGTTATATATGCGTATATACAAAAATATATATTGTATATCACCTTTGAATATCTTAGTATTTAATCCGTTAAAACAAAAGTTCTATCTAATAGAAAGTCTTTAAAATACCCCAAAACATGTTGGTATAGGATTAGAATTCACAAAGGTAGCAAGAATGAACCAAAAATCATGAAAAACCAGTGGCATGTGTCGTCCCTGTCACGGCGCATCCGGACATGCTGCGTCCGTGTCCGGACGTGCGGCCTTTGCGTCTGAACATGGGAGACCTGTAACGTTTTTAATGACCTATTTTGCCTAATATTGTGTTGTATCTTCAAATAATTTATATATGATGATTAAATAACTTATATTAAAGACTCTTAAATAATAACTTTAAAACGTATGATTTGAAAACAATATTTATAATAGATTAAATATATATAAATGAGTGTCTAATTAAATAAAACATATAATCAAGTTATGAATTAATAACTTAATAAAATCAATACCAATTTCAGAAGACATAATAGAATTAATGAGTTATCAGTTAACATTAGATTGGAACATTAACAAATTAGCATTTGTTGTAAGATTATAATAAGTTATAATTAAATTACGAATTAATTCGATAGATCAAATACATTGTGTTAAAATATGGAAGTATGCCGTTTGGGCATTAACTTAAGTAACTCACGTTAATAAATCAAATTACAAATTTAAAAGGGTAAAGGGACGTGTAGTAATCATAGTTGCAATTACATTAATTAATAGTTATTTTATTTTATGTTCATATCAGGTTGAGTTATTTTACATCCATCATTTCCTAGAAGTAACGTGGACTCAAGGTGAGCGGATCTTGCTATGTATCCTTCAAATAAAACTCCCCTTTTCCCCAACTACTTGAAAAGTAAATCAATGTTTTAAACATTTTATGACTTTCATGTACAAACCTCATGGCATAAAATAAATTATTTTTTTTGATTCCCTTGCCCTAAAATACGTTAATGGTTGTGAATGATAATCTCCCTCTGTGAAATGTTGGCCTTAGAGTGTTAAGGAAAATTATATGCTCTAGATGTTTCCTAAATACAGTTATGTGCTATCTCCTCTTGTAAAGTGATTATATAATGAATTGAAGTGACAATAGATAGGATAAAAAGTATTTAGTGTTGCACACACTCGAATAACCTAGTAACTGAAAAAGAGTATGAAACGTGTTACAAAATATATCACGAAGAATGTAATGAAAGGATTCTTATTTAAAAAGGGATGCAAGCTTCGTAATTTAAAAAGGAAAGAGAATTGCTCAGGATGTTCCTGTAGCCATGAATAGAGTTATGCTCAGGATGTTCCTGTAGCCAGTATGTGA
>JAUTBS010400171.1:0-10225 GCA_032361285.1 Aequorea victoria | reverse complement strand
CTGGCCGACATTCTTTAAAGATGCACATAGTTTTTGTAAAACCTGTCTGCGGTGTCAGCAGACGAGAAATATGTCACGCCGTGATATGATGCCCCTAACACCCATCCTGATTATTGAGATATTTGATGTATGGCGCATTAATTTTATGGGTCCATTTCCGCCATCGTTTGGTTATATGTATATCTTTGTGGCGGTTGATTATGTATCAAAATGGGTGGAAGCCATAACCACCAAGACTAATGACCACCAGGTGGTGGTCAAGTTCTTGCAGGCGAATATTTTTAGTTGGTTCGCCTTTCCACGAGCCATTATTAGTGACGAAAGGACCCACTTTTGTAATAGAAATTTCAACACGCTAGTCCGTAAATACTCTATTACGCATAAGGTAGCCACTCTTTATCATTCTCAGACTAACGGTCAAGTTGAAGTATCTAATAGGGAGCTTAAAAGCATCTTAGAGAAGACAGTCCGACCAGATCAGAAGGATTGATTTCTTAGACTGAATGATGCATTGTGGGCCTACTGCACAACCTATAAGACTCCCATTGGCATGTCCCCGTACCGGTTTGTGTTTGGGCTGGCGTGTCATCTGCCAGTTCAGCTAGAACATAAAACTCTTTGGACCATTAGGAAGTTTAACTTTGACACGGTAGCCGTCGGGTCTCACCGGAAACTCCAGCTCAATGAGTTGGAGGAGATGCGCAACGATACCTACGAGAGCTCGTTAATTTATAAAGCTCAGAAAAAAACTCTTCACGATAAATGCATATCTTGTAAGTCCTTTGAGCTGAATCAACGAGTATGGTTGTTTAACTCAAAACTGGGGCCATTCATTGTTACAGAGATTTCTCCCTACGGTGCAATTGCAATTATAAATCCAAAGACAGGAAAATCATTTAAAGTCAATGGCCAAAGACTTAAGCCGTATGTAGACGATATTAGTGATGAGGAGGTAATCGAGTGCGTCGACTTGACGGATCCAATTTACCCAACTCTTTGAACAGTACGGGCGTCTGGCCGAATACGGTAAACTTAGCTCTTCTCGGGAGAAAACCTAATTTTTGCCTCTTAATGTTAAGTCAAAATAAAAATGAAATGAAAAAAAATAATAAAGAAGAAAATAAAAAAAATACCCCTCTGCCTCTGCCTCAACACGTCCGGACGCAAACGATTTACATCCGGACGTTTTACCTCGACAAAATTCTTGTTGTTCTATGTTCGGATGCTCATTCCAAACACCCGAACATCTCTACAATTTGAATCCATGGACTCAAAATGTCTGGATGCGCATCCCAAAACATCCGAACATAAATACCACAGAGAACCTTCGGCCATTGTTTCAAAACATCTAGACGCGCATCCCAAACGTCCGGATATTATCAACATGTCTCGCCTCTGCCTCAAAATGTCCGAACGTTCATCACTTACGTCCGGATGTTTTCAAATTTCGAATGCCTTTTGGTTTTTCCCCCCCGAATTTTTTCCTCTTCTTTATAAACTCTCACTCTCTCTCTCTCTCTTTCACTTCATCCTCCCTCTCTCTCCCTCTCTCAATCCATTCATCTTCTCTGGCATCCATTCCTCTTCTCCGGCATCCGTTCAAGTTTTCTGGCGATCATCAAATTTTCCGTTTGAGTTTTCCGGCGATTTTCAAACTTTCTGGCGAGATTCGAGTTTTTCGGTGACCGTTCGAGTTTTCCAACGACGTTCGAATTTTCCAGTGAATTTTTTGGCAAAGTTTGAATTTTCCAGTGAGTTCCCCTCTCTTTTGATTTTCTTTTTGACCCTTTCTTCCTCTACCTTTCTTCAAATGAGTTCCCGGCGTCGCACCCCGACTTCTAAACGAGGTCGAACCGCTTTATCTTCTGACCCTACACCACCTATCTGTAACCCATCCGATGCTTGGGCCACGAGAAAAATGCACATCATTACCACATTCCCGATAGATGGCCCTTTTTCCACTGACTATATTGCCCGGCAGGGGATCTCCTTGTTTGAAGGCCTATCGCTCACCGCTCTTTTCGGTCCATTTCCACCCCATTTTCCTCGCATAGTTAGGCTTTTCTATCAAAATATTCACGTCAATGCGTGTGATTGGGACGTGGTCTGATCTACTATCGATGGTCTAGATGTTCCATCAGTAGTGAAGATATTGCTACTGTTCTCAGCATCACACTCATAGATCTTTCCCATTCTCCTATTCTCGCAGATACTACCGTCGGTACCATGATTCAGGCTATCACATCTGGTCGGGGTGTCATCGGTCGCATCTTTACTTGTCGAGGAGATTTAGACTCCTCATTATGGTTCACGAACGTGGTCCTCCGGACCAATGTCTTCCCCACGAGTCACAATGATGAACGTCGAGGCACGTTCCTTCAGGCTCTATATGTCCTACAATCTGGCTTGAGACTCTCTATCTCGTCCCTCATTCTTGATGAGATGTGGCGCTTCATGCTTAGCCCTCGCGGCACTCGATCACTACCTTTTGCAAATCTGATCATTCCGTGCCTTGTATTATTTCATCCATCTATCTTTCTGGGTTCTGATATACCCGAGGAGTGTCCCAGCGTGTACTCCTTTTCCCAGTGGTCTAAGAGCACCCTGAGTTTACTGCACCTTCAGGGGAGAGAAAGGGTGGCCGAGGCATCCGACGATGATGATGACGAGGATGATGCACCACCACAGAGCGGTGGCCCTAAGACGGGTTCCTCTTCAGCACTCTCACCATGGACTATGTCTTACTCTAAGTACCATGCTCTCACCGGGCAACTTGATCGCATTGACGAGAGGCTCATTCGAGCCGAGATAGAAAGGGCCCGCATTGATGAGAGGCTCACTCGAGCTGAGGAGGTGTAAGCACGCTTTGTGGCCCAGTACGAGCAGGATGCAGAGGACCAGCAGGAGATGTTAAGGATGCTGCTCGCCGCTCAGCACATTGAGCCACCACCCCAACATAGCCGCCATACGGGCAGTGGTGCCCCACGAGCTTCACTATTTTCTTCTTGCTGCTAGTTTCATTTTATTTTGTATTTTTATTTTATTTTATTTTTGTTATTTTCTTTTCTATTATTTTCCTTAGTAGCATTGTACATGCATTTGCACCCTTTTTTATTTTCTCTCAAATAATATTAGTGTAATTTTTATGCTTTCCTATATATTACTCTTCGATATCTGTTGGTTTGGTTTAGGCATGCTCTTTTTCATTACACAGGTTTCATGGCATAGCAATTGGAACGACTTTCTTATTTGTCCCACTTCGCACCATCTTGAGGTGTATTCTTTTCTTTTTTTATTTTAGTTCTTTTTCCATGCCATTGGGACACTGTAGACACCCCATTTTTGATTAAACCAAATATCGGCCGGTTCCCGTAGCCTCCCAATGATGAAAAGTGCATCAGTCACATCCAAAGGAGCTTCCATGTGTATCCGAAAGTCCAAAGGTACTTCCAAGTGTAACCCCGAACACCCCGAGACAACCCAAAACACCCTAGAAAATACCAAAAATTCCTCTAAACAACCACCATGCGTGCGCAACCTCACCATGCGCACGGACCCTCCCTCAAAAGATCCCACGCACCTTTAAAGCACTCCATTGCTAGCGCACGCCATGTCAACTTTACCCAATGACCCAAACCACCTCAGGACTACAAAACCCACCCCAAATCGACCTATGACCATGCGTGCGCAACCTCCAACCATGCGCACGCCTCTTCCCACCATGCGCACGCCACCTTGGAGGAAACTTTGGCCCCAAGTTTTCTCCCCCTCGAATTTTTCTATAAATAGACCCCCCTTCACTATTTTCATAACTTTCGAATCTTCACATATCTTTTAACTTTCGAATATCTTTTACCTCTTAGAAACCTCTCAAAATCCTGAAAAAATCCCAAAATATATCTTCGAACCTTCGAACACCTTCGAATCTTCGATATTTCCTTCGAAATATCACCCCGAAGAAGCCTTCAAAATCTCAACGATCCCAAACCCTCTCCAAGGTCAGTAATCTCTCCAGTTTTCCAGGAAAACTCGAGAAAACCCATATAAAGCCAAACCTCTACCCAAATATATATCCTAAACCCTTGTCTTTGCCACACTTGGAAGGCCCCGAAGGCTCAGAAGATCGTGCGGAGGACTCTCCGAAGACGTGCAGTACGTGAGGAAAGGCTGTAGGAACTGATCAAAGCTTAGTTCAAGGAAGTACTCGGAGAGCCGAAAGATCACTCACAAGGACCCTAGAAGCCACAGGCATTGTTCAGAATCCTACCAGCTCACGGGATATACGGTATGTCCCCAAACCCTTTAAATTCATAGATAGGTTCCAAAACCACTGCCCTTTGAAATAAAAAAGGGGGGAGAGGCCGTTGGTCTCTTTCTCTCGGGTTTTTCCCTCTTTTAAATAAATATCTTTTTTAATGTCTTTTCGTAGAATCCTTGTGTTAGTTTCTTCCCCTTTCTAGTCCTTTTTGTCTGTTCATAAACTGTCCAAGCATGTTTTTCTTTTTAGCCATTTCTTTTCTTTTTAGAAATGCATGTTAGGTTTTCTACCCGCCCCTATGTGTTAGCCTACGTGTTAGTTTCTTCTTGTAGAACTACATGATAACTTAACTTTCTTTTCTGTTAGCCTTTAGTCGAATCCTAAATTCGACCTTTCTTTCTCTTCATAAATTGTATATTTTCTATTTTCAAACAACATGCCTCTTTTATGCATCAATTGCACTATTATGCTGCCATCTCCCTACTTAACATGCCTAAAGTGTAAGTATGCATAGAAATCCTTAATTTTAGGTTAGGTTTTATTTTCTTGTTTTTTTTGCATGTTCTCTCTTTAATTCCCTTTCTGTATGTGTACTTTTGATAAATTTAAAAACAAGAACAGGACGGAACGGTTAAGTAGAGGCCAATCCTCGAATTTGGCGAGATGGGTGCCTAATACCTTCCCCTTTCGTACCCCGGCTCCCGAACCAAGATCTCTGGTTATGACGGGCTGGTTTACCTTGAAAATGACCCCTTTTTGGTTTCTTGGTTTTCCTAAGACCAAGTGGCGACTCTGAAAAACTCGCGCGGTGCTCAGGCCCATCATAGGATGCACATTTTGGTGGAAAAAAACCATCATCTCCCCGTTTTCGTTCCCCGCGGGACGGGGCGATGAGAGGGTGGGTCCCCACAGCGACATATTCACGTAATATCAAGACTATCATAATGCACATACCATATCCATTAATCATTTATCCAAACTTTTATTTAAGTTCTTCCTTATATGTTCATAGATCATTCCGTAAAACCTTCGTAACTTTCATAAGTTAGCTTCCCTTTTGGCCTCAATTAACTTATCTTTTACTTTTACTTAACAGGTCTTATATGTAACTCATATTATCATAACTCTTATGTTCTACTATATTCTCAAAGTTCATTTCATAACATATTGAGTTCAAGTTTCAAGACAGGTTCAGGGATCGTTTCATAAAATATAAGTTTATAAGCATAGTTTTTTTCCACAAGTAAAATCTCCATTCATTTTCTCAAATCAAATATCATGAAAACATAACAAATTTAATCATTTACACATTTGTAATACCAAGCTAGTGATAAAAAAAATCCACCTCAAATGAGCTTGACTCAAACGACGTCCTCCGGTTCACTCCAGTTCTCACACAACCTAAAACATAGATTCGATCGATACTTAACTTCGTTATTTAAAGTAACTCATGCATGCTTCTGGGGATGTGCCTGTGAGGTCATATTCTCTTGAAATACCTCTGATATAACCACTCTTGGTGCCCCCATGGTTCTTAAGATCCCTAACTTAGGTTTAGGCACTTAGATTTGCTTAAAATTCTCTCAAATCATATTTTCCTTCATTTTCAAATTATGTCCTACTTATTTAAAATTCGTTTTAAAAAATTAAAATACATTCTAAAATTCTGGAAAAATTATAAAAGCTAGAATAGGGTGTTAGCTACATTTTTCATGTAGAACCCGAGACTCATAGCTCAAAAGAAAAGCCCCTAAAAATTCATGGGGAAGAATCTATCCAAAAACGTCCCTATTTGGGATAATCAATTTTTCTCACAATACTTCCGATAAAAGTGAGTTTTATAATTTTTGGGTGAAACTATAACCTTATACATTTCTTTTCATATATGGCTCTTCTCTAGAGAATACTTCTGAAATTAATTAAAATTCTCCAAAGTGATTTGTTGTTCTGCAATCTTGACGCAGAAGGTTGAAAAATGGCATAGGCGTTCTAAAATACATTTTTTGGCCCAACCAAAAATCACACATGTTAATAACATGATAAAATAACTCTTTTGGAAACATAGTTTCAGTTAGGCCTTGTTTGGATAACACGAAAAAATCTAAGATGGGCTTTAAGTTTACTGTTTTGCCTTTCTCTTGAGATTTCTTACTCCCTTCTTCTTTTCTACCCTTTTACCCATATAAGAATTATTTTTCTCCAATTTAAAATCACTTTTTATTTTATCTTAGATATTTATACTAACTTTTTCATAGGTCTCTATTTCTTTCTCCATCATGATCTTGAATAAAAAAAGTTCCTCTTTCTTAGATTCAAGATCCTTCTCCTATGTTAATCCATATCCTTATCTTCTTTTTGTTTCAAGGGGGATGAGAGGTGTGAGATGATTTTAGAACATTAAAGACAAGACTTAAAAAGTTCTTACTTGATAGTTTATTGGTTTAAAGATGGAGAACTCAAGTTTCATGTTCCTCATTCTTCCTCCTTTATTCCTTTCCTTTCTTTTCTTCCTTCTTCTTCTTTCTTTTCTTTCTTTTCTTTCTCTCCTCTCTTTTCTCCAAAGGGGCCAACAAAATTTCTAGTGAGGGAGTGACTTTGATCAAATGAATTTTCATGTTGGGAGAAATCTCTTATTTATAGGCAAAAATTTGGGGTGAAAAGACCATTTTACCCCTTATTTAGTTTCCATTCAATTCCAAGTTAGATTCTTTGTCCCTCTAATTTGATTCAATCATAACTAAATCTTAGGTTCCAAGATAGCTAACACCATATTTGGTATGAATAATCTATTTTTCTTAAGCCTTAAGGTCTTGTTTGGTTTAATGGGGAACACATTCCATAAAATTAAAGGTACTTTTGACAAAACTTTTATTTATTTATTTATTTATTTATTTATTTCATTTATATCCCATCACTTCTTCTGTCATCACATCATCTTCCATGTTCATCCTACTATTCATTTAAGACTTTTAATGCCTTGATGAGTTTGCAAAGCCATCATTCCAAGCAACAATCCTTTCATATCTTTTTCTTTATTTTCTTTTTTTTTCTCAAAATAAATAGTCACATCATTCTTCCTTCCAAGGAGATTTTGGTCCAGAGTTTCTAGAAGGTTATATATATATATTTTTTATTATTTATTTTAATAATTTATGAGAATTAAATTGGGTTTGTGCCAAAATTAAAGTTTTGGGTCTAACTTTAGTCTGAACTTGGTATCTAATTTATTGGGTAACAAATAATATAATTGGGCTCAAATATTTATTTATAGTGAGCCCCCATAATATTTGGCCCAAAGTCCTAATTAAAATTTTCTTTTGAGTTTCTCAAAATTTGGGTCTCATTTATGTTTTTCATGAATTTTCTTCTTTTGAACTCTTAATTGAGTTTTTTGATTTATAATTTTATTGGGCCCTTATAGTTGGGTTTAGTCTCATTCTCTTCTCAAATTTTTATTTAAATTTTTGGGTTTGAGGAGTTCCTAGGCCTTACTTGGCCCGTTTCGGTTTTTTGTGCCTTTTTCGCCTTTCTTATGACTTTCTAACTTGAACTCTCTTTTTAAAATTCTTTGTTCAGAATTATTTAAACCCTTTTTATCCATTCCTGTAAAATTTGGTAATTTAAAATAAATTATTAAATTAAAATAACTAATAAAAAACTTAATTAAATAAATTAATAAATATTATGAAATTTTTTTTAAAAAAAATAATAAATGATAAAAGAATAATGTTAATAAATAAAAATAAAGAAAGGATGAGACAAATAGGAAATAAAATGAAAAAATTCCCTATTAAAATAACAGAGAATCGTTGATTGACAGCTTGGTCAACAGCTGGTGAGGTTTGAATTTTGGAATGTCATATCTTTGGGAGAAAATTTTGAAACTATATCCCATAAAAATCTGCTGAAGACTCTTTAAGAAACCAATCCTTTCCCATTCCTCTCCCGCATACTCTCATTCTCTCAGACTTTCCCTCTCCCTGAGTTTTTGGCTCTGTCTCTCTTTGCTCTCGGTTTCCCTCTGCCCTTCGTAGCAACCCCCACCGCTGTCATCACCTCCGAGCACCACCACCACCATTGTGCGATGTTGCCATTGTCTATATCATCATCGTCGTCATCATCTAGAATGATCGCGGGTTAGTATCTCATGCCCTCTGTTTCAGTTTTTATTTCACAGTTATATATATATATATATCACCAGGGCTCTATAAAATGATCAGTTAAAGATTTAATCTGTGATGATTATAAACACTGTAAATGTTTGAATAACTCACGATCATGGAAAGATGCAGAGATCATAATATATATACTTATATAAATATATATTACGGTATATATATATATATCACCTGTGTATAATATATATATAACAGAGAATCCAAAAATATGATATACATTAAAAATATATGATTTTATATATATAACCTCCTGAAGATGATAAAATAAGTCATAAATAATGATAATTAAGAAAGAATGAAAGAAAGACTTAAAAATCCTAGAGTTGTAGCTCCATTAATGGCTGCTCCGAGGATTTGGGTCGACTCACCATGTGGTTGAGTCGACTCATATGCCTTAGAAACTTAGTCTCAGCCTTTGGGTCGACTCACAATGCCCACTACCTCTGATCGACTGACCCATGCCTTGGGTCTACCCATGACCACCCTTAGGTCGACTCTGTATCAACCCTCTACCTTGAGTCGACTCATGAACTTTTGAGTCGAGTCACTGGTGTCCTTGTATCCCTTGGGTCGACTCACAAACCTCATGAGTCGACTCACAGCCACCTTAGACCGTGCATGACACCCTTGGGTCAACCCACGACCCTGTGGTGTCGACTTATGTTCTTTGTTGTGAGCTTGAGTCGACTCATGATACCTTTGAGTCGACTCATGCAAGATTTTAGTTAACTGATGTATCAACGCTCCACCCTTGGGTCGACTCACGAGTAGTTTGAGTCGACCCACTCGTGTCTTCCTATGCCATGACCTGCCTTGGGTCGACAAACAAATTTGGCTGTGTCGACCCTTAGCCTCTGTTTCATCTTGGGTCAACTCACGAGCCCTGTGAGTCGACTCATAGTGACCTATTTGCCATGTGCCGAGACCCCCTTGCCCTTGATTCGACACACATCCTTTTGTGTCGACCCACAAGCAGCGTAGAACACATTGGGTCTACTAAGTGACCATCTGAGTCGAACCATTCACCGAAAAATATTGAAAAATGTTCGAAAATAAATTTTAATGCCCAGGCTCTATTTGGGCTTCAGTTTAAATGATACATTAAATTAATTAAAGATTAATTTAACACCAGAAATAAATGTTGGAATTATTAAAGGGGTTAAGGGTTTGTTTGGTAGTTAGATTGGTTTATTTAGCTTATTTATTAATTTTGCACCATTACATTGCATCATCAGGGTAACGTGGATCTCTACCTTACTTTTACATTTCATCAGTTCATTAGATATCAGATGAGTGAAATTGTATACTACATACTTTCAATAAAAACCCTTGCACTCCCCAAACTGTTTTAGTAAAGAATTATATATATGTTTCTAAATTCTTTTAATTACAATGTATTAGCTTTTTCTACAAAAATCATGGTGCAAATACTTTTCTTGTGAGATATATATAAAATGTTTTGACTATCTATTATAGTGTGATCATGAGAATTATTTGGGACCATGAGGAAGTCTAGGGGAAAGCCCTCTACAGAGGTGACTCTAGCCGATAGAGAAAAAACTTTGTTTGAATCACGTGGTGACCCTAGTCTGTAAAGACCCGCATTTTCGACAGTCAATTAACCTAGGCGTAACCAAACCCTAATTGAATTAAGAAGCGTTAAATCCTAGAGATAGAATCACACGAATCCTAATAGTAAATTTTAATAGTTACACACTTAGAATTATCAAACCGACGGTAACCTAGACTAAGAAATTCAATCAAGATAGGTCAAGTTTGAGACTTTAAG
>JAUTBS010400160.1:0-10227 GCA_032361285.1 Aequorea victoria | reverse complement strand
TCCTAGAGGTCATATGGCTTGGATCCCACGCCGCAGTCCATCAACTAGATCTCATCTCACTGGATACCTGAAATATTATGGTACAACATTAGTATAAACTGGTGAATAAAATCATGCATAGTACAATACAGTTCTAAAATGGTTTGTACATTAACATATCATGGCATGGCATACACAGTATAATCAAAAGGGTAAACATATAACCCATCAATTCATTTTATTTCATTTCTTTGAAAATACATATATTTTCCATTAAAGATGAACATCAAAGTGTCCTTAATCGTATCTATATCACAATAATATAGTAAAGGCGGCATGATCATACAAGAGTGGAAATAATCAATCCAGTGCAACAGGAACAACCTGTGCATATATAAAGTATTAATGTCATATCATAACTCGGGGTCTCTTCGCACTTGGATCCAATATTGTCCACAGAGTCACCACTGATTGGCGCCTGAGATTGTTCTATACACGATTCCAGTTAAGGTCACCGGATGCACCCGGACTATCCCTTAACCGTTGAGTCAACTAGGGTCAATACAATATTCAAACCAGTTATGTTCCCTAGCTGGCCAAAGTCATCTCCGAAGAGAACTTTTCCTTGGACTTTATTCATATTTCAAGAATTCTATGTCA
The DNA here is from genome assembly GCA_032361285.1 of Aequorea victoria. NCBI lineage: Eukaryota > Metazoa > Cnidaria > Hydrozoa > Leptothecata > Aequoreidae > Aequorea > Aequorea victoria. The sequence goes on along the minus strand of JAUTBS010400160.1, from coordinate 9,588 downwards.
TGATCGCACCATATATAATAAAGAAATCAACTTCTTTTCATTATCTTGAAATGAGTTATGCCATAATTTACAATAGAGTATATCATACATTTGTTAAAAAAAATATTAAAACATATATATTTTTTCTTAAAACATTTATGTAAAGATTTGCATATAAAAGCATAAGTGAAAATATTTAAAGAATGTATAACTTTCTTTTTAAGACAATGTTTAGGGAATAAGGGGATTTATTTAAAAGATATATAGCAAGAATCCACTCACCTCGAGCCCAAGCTAAGCAATAAAGTAATAAAGATGCAATGTACGTCAACCTGATATACAATGTAACGATCATGATCAATAAAAATGAACTAAAGAACTACTTAGCTATCAACGGTCCCTTAACCCATTTAATAATTTCTAAGTTTATTTTCGGTGTTCAATTAATTCAAATCAATTTAATTTATCAATTAAATTAATGCCTAAACAGGGCCTAAGCTTTTTAGAATTGGTTTCATTTGTTAAATTTATCATTAATTGGTTTAAAATGTTTTTACAATTATCCAAATAGGGCCTAATCCTTAAAATTAAATTACAGAATCAATTTTAAATTTTTTCTTGGTTCAGTGTGTCGACCCAAAAGGGTTTGAGTCGACACAAAGGTGTCTTACAGGGCCACTGGGTCGACACAGAATGCTTTGTGTCGACCCTAGAGGGGTTTCAGGGGTTTTAGGTCGACACCAAGGGGCTGTGTGTTGACCCAAGAGGGTTCTGGTCAAACCAAGGCACAATGGGTCAACACAAGGGAGTTTGTGTCGACTCCAGGGACTTTGTGTATACACAAAGGTGGTCTGGGCAGTCATGAGTCGACACCACCATCCTGTGGGTCGACTCAAAGCTCGGGACTGCCATTCCAGGCTTCTGTAATTTGAGTTTTTCATGGTTTTTCTCAATACTTTTCTTCTTTAATCATCATATAAGGTGTTTTAACATATTTGAGAGTGATATAAACGTATTTTATTAGTCGATAACCTAATCATCTTATGTAATGATTTTCTGTTAATATATATATATATATATAACTGTTAAACGTATATCTAATATACTGTTATATACATATATTCCAATTATATAAATTTTGATCTCTATTTTCATTAATATAAACATGGTATAAACATATTTATTTACATGCTTGGGTGAATTGATCTTTAAATCAACCATAACTAATATTATAACAATATATATATATATACTCACTGTAATTACGTAAATTCGAACAGGGAAACTTGATCTTACCAGAAATCACCGAATGATGATGGAGACGATGATGAAGAAGGTGATGGTGGTGCCTCTGGTGGTCAATGCCACCGCCTGGTGGTGGTGGTAGTGGTGGTTGGTGGCGGTGATGCTGGAACGGGGAAGGGGGTATTCGCACACACAGAGATAGAGAGAGAGAACTAAGAGAATTCTGAGAGATTGTGGGGAGGTGAGGTTTCCAACAGGGAAGAGTTTCCCATTTAAATTGGGAGGGCATCTACCAAATTAGGGATACACCCCTATTTTTCCTCCTTAATCAATATCCTTCCAAACCCAACCTTATCCCCCACTACAGACTTCCATATTTAAAAAAAAAAATTACAGGTTGACATCCCATTTAAAATCTTGCCCTACCTTATCTGCAGGATTCTAATTCCCTTTTTTCTTGTTTTTCCCTTTATTTATTTAATATAAATGCTGACACACTTATTTTATTTTACAAATTATTTAAAGTTTTATTATTACTAATTAATTTAATATTTTAGAATCTTCTTTTTAATACTTTATTTAAGTATGTTTTATTTGGTTAATTCATTTGTTAATTAATTAATTAATTTATTGTGTTAATAATTATTTTTAAAATTTTAAATTTCTACCAAATTTTACAAATAATGAACGGTAAAATGATGAACAACTCTTTTCTAAGAGATAACAGATGAGATAATGGTTGAACTATGTTGAGACATCTATAACTTGACTAAGAAGAGTTTTGGAAAACTTTATTATATAAACTTTTCTCTACTAAGAGAAATGACGGGATGAAGATGAAGTAAAACAGAATACCGGAATCGATAAAGTTTTGAGAACTTAAGATCTTTTAAGATAAAAGTTATCTTTATGAAATGATATCGTATTTTCAAAGTGATGAACTATTTTATCTTCCATTGTGCAATTTATAATACCGTTGCTAGTGATTGGTGAGCATGTAGATTTTGTAGCTCACACTCACACATATTTTGTAATAGGTACAGACGAAAGATGTGCGCGGTCTGGTCCACTGCATGTATAGGTTTAGGTTAGGGTCCATAGAGATATACTCCAGCTATTATTTTATTAGGAGTTATAAATCAAAGTATGTGTTAGTGGCTGGAGAGCCCTTTCGCATTGTAAGGTATGTGTAATGAAAGAAAAAAAAATTATGAAGGATTCCTTGAATGATAACGAAATTCAAGTTCAAGAAGTTTTGATAAGATGAATTTGTTATGTTCCTCGCATCCCGTGCCTGGTGCATCGGGGGGAGGCTGGACAACGTGGTATCAGAGCTTAGGTTGAGTCAGTTCTAGGGATGTCTTGAGTCTAGAGGTCGAAGTTGACTGGCATATCGCCGATATTATGAGTCGTATGTTGTGGGACAAAGAAATCATCACCAGGATCATGTGTGCGCCTTTTTGTGAAATGTGATAAGTTATGTGTAACCTAAGAGAGTGGACCATGGGATATCATACCCTTATCTTTGGACGTCTAATAAGATGGCTTGGAAGTCCAGTGAAAAATGCGTGTGATAGACGTTGAAAGTTTAAGTAAGATTCTTGAATTGGGGAGGTAAACCTAGTTGTACAACTTAGAGGTATAGAGATTGGGAACATAATGATTCTTACATGATAGATTCGCTGGTATTTTCATGGTAAATATGAGTTGGTTTGAGTGGGTGTACGTTTACACCCCTTTTCATTGAGAAGATTCTGTTGGAATAGTGTTGGGTTACATCCTTGATTGTTATAGGAAATTCTTTCCAAACAAATTTTGTATCATGTTACGATCTTATGATGAGATGAAAAGTTAGAGAAGTTGACACCATGTGACACTACCCTTGTGCTATGATGGGTAGGATACCAAGATATCCAATTGTGTTAAGGAGGCAATAACAAGACTTTGAGTTGAAATACGTACACATGCTCGTGAGTCAGCTGTTAGCATTGATGAAAGGATTGCTTAGGGAATACACTAGCTATATTCATTGCTTGATATGATTATGTCAAATATAATAGTATGAAATGGTAGTTATAGCAAGTAATGATGATCGACATTAAGTACTCTATAAATAATATTAGTTTTTAGGCATGAAGAGTCTGAGAAACTATACTATGAATCTAATTCTTGTTGAGCACTTGAAACGAAGTATACGAAGAAAAATGTGTGATAAGTTAGGAATGATCAACAGCGAGAATGTCAAGATGTTGAAAATGAGTACATGTTATTATCATAAGAATTTAAATCTTGCGGGTGGCGTAAGAATAATGGAAAAGAGTTTCCCTTTATCATTTGAACATACGTGTAGGATTAAGATACAAATCCTTAGATAAGTTGTAAGTTCCAAATCTTAGTTAAGGAAATAGAACATAGACCGAGGCTTGTTCACCATAAAAGGAGGCCAAGGTTTCAAGGCCAATGAGACATGATTAGAGTTATTATAACAATTAATGTTATTCTCGAAAGACGGTAAGTGACTAAGTGTTGCGAGGGAATCAAACTAAGAAGAAGAAACTAGTATGGTAGTAAAGAGGTAACAATCAACTGATAATTTACATGTTGACAGGAGAACAACAACGTAATTCCTAAACGTTTGAAATAGTAAGAGGACATAGAAGTCCACGCGATTGGAGAAGGATGTGAACCAACGAGAATATGATTAAAAGAGAAATAGTGATTGGAATGAAATAAAATTCCAAATTTCTAAGCGACTTTTGACGAGCCCGAGTTTTAAATGATGAATCTTACATTAGCTTTGTTCGCATCATAAAGGAAATTCTAGAGGTAGATAGGCATGTAACTCGTGAAATTAAAAACCTATAACTGAATAACTGTAGTTGGTCGACATTTATTAAAACTTTTTGAATGAACTCCTGATCCGTTAATGTGCTTAAGTGTGCGTTGGAAATTCTCAAGTGGCGGTTGAAAATATAAAAAAAGATTGGGAAAAACATTTTTGGATAAAGATAAGAGGGGAAAATAAGAGTTCATAAAAGATTTTGGTTGGTGCGTTTGGCACTATTACGTCAGGGTGACGTCCAGGCGTCATGAGCACTTCTAGATAAAAAAATTGGAATTATTTATTCGACTGCTACGATTTAAATGGGCTCAGTGTTGACCTTTGTGTCCACCTTGCGGTGAACTTAGAGCCTTACATTGGACGTTGTAATAAACACGAATGTATTAAGGGTAATCTAACGAGACCTGTGTTTGAGGACTAAGAATGGCAAGTTGTGCACTCATGTTGGTTTAGTGTGTCACTTTCCATGCAATATGATTCAAGTGTAATCAAGATATGGATGAATAGTGGCAGTTGTGTGAAATAGTTGTTGGCTACTCTAAATATAAGTATGTTGAATGAGAGCCTATTCTCGGCTTATTAGTGTCTCTACCAATTATTATCTTGTTCAGAATTAGTTATCAAGTTAATCGTAAATATCGTGACCTCCTAGCTGATTGATAGATCAAAGTGTGTGGTGGAACCACCAAAAGAAGGAAGTTGCATGGGAGATGAAGGATGATGCGCATAATAAGCATCCGTACCTTTTGTACATCCGATGATTAGAATTTTGGAATGAAACTTTTTAAGTGGGCGATAATGTGACACCTCACTTTTTCGAAGACATTTATTAAACACCGAAGTTCTGAATGAAAATTCTAGGTTTTGACGGGGATGATCAAACCCTATGATCAAGGGGAGAAATATTTAAAAACATAAAATGACATAAACTTAGGGAGTGAATGATATGAAAATATCTAAAAGGCTTAGAACCAAAAATTGAAAGTAAATTTGGGAAGTCCTCCAAGAGACTCAAAATGTGAAATAAAATAGAATAGGTTTAAGGGAAGCCTAAGATGACCCAAAGACTTTAAAAGGAAATTGGGTAGGAAGTAGTGTTTAAGTACAACTATAAGGGCCCAATTAATCTATAGGCCAAAGAACCAATTAGAGGTTTAAAAATAGTAACACGTGAAAAGGCCCAAAATAAGGAAGGCCCAAAATAGAAATTTATTAAAATTTTGGGCCAAATATTATGAGAGCCCAATACAAAAATATAATTAGGTCCAATACTCTAATTATAAGCCCAAATATTATTAGTTTGAAATCAAGAGAAGAAAATAAGCCCAAATAGAAAAAAATTTCCCAAATAGGAAAATTTGACCCAAAGTTAAATTTGAGCCCTATATAATTTTAGTCATTAATAATTATGAAATAAAATAAAACAAATTATATATATATAAATGGTTGGACCAAAACTGTCACATCCCAATCTGGGAAAGGTGACCGACCAGGGATCATGGGCCTTGGCCCAACGAAAGCAAGTAAGCCTTAATCATTTCAGCTAACAATATGTTACGTAATATAATCATGTAGGGATTTAAACAATTAAAATCAATAATTATACATATGGGACAAAACAGACCACTATCTCCTCAATGTGTATTAACAATTCATTATCAATTCATTTACTTTATGTGAATGCGGAAGCAAAATATGAATGCGTATAATGCATGTCCTAGAGGTCTTTATCCTTAGATCCCCTTGAAGCAGCCGAGTTCATCATCTAGCTTCTTTCTTGAATTTCTAAAATGTTTAATTTTACAACATCAGCAAAGCTGGTGAATGGAATCATATATAATGCAATACAATTCAAAACAGGGAATATGAAATAGTTTGTACATCAATATAATCATGGCAGGATATATACAGTAATATCAAAAAGTAATCATTCAACTCATCATTTCATTTCATTATCTCATATCATAATATCATTTTATTATTTCATGTCATTTCATCTCATATCATAATCTCATTTCATTATTTCATCTCAATGTCTCATTTTATTTCATCTCATTTCATAATCTCATATATTTATAATTTCTTTTAATTTAGTCCCGTTATAATTCACGAGTCACCAAGATACCACATCATTTGGTCCCGTATACGGGTCACTAAGAAATTCCATTCATTTGGTAACTTTACACTAGTCACCAAGACATCTCTTCAGACATTATGTATGTATCACATCATTTGGTCCCATCTACGGGTCACCAAGGTATCTTGTTCATTTGGTAACATTACACCAGTCACCAAGATATCTCCTCATACATTATGTCTGTATCTCATCATTTGGTCCCATCTACGGGTCACCAAAAAAATCTCATTCATTTGGTAACATTAGACAAGTTACCAAGACATCTCATTCATTTGGTAACGTTATACGAGTTACCAAGATATCTCATTATGTTTGTATCAATACATATACTTTCCATTTACAACATAGGATTTCGACATGTTGATAAGAATCCTCCCCTAACACTTTTCATGATGCATTTTATAACACTATTCATAATACTTTTCATAACGCATTTCATTACACTTTTCATAACGCTTTTTATTTGGTTTCATATCACTTTTCCTTACACTTGTCATTATCTATTTTATAACACTTTTCATTATGTTTTTAATACAATTTTCTTAACACAGTTCATCATATATTCTATACACTACTCATACACCTTTCATTACTCTTTTTCTTTTCAAAGCCATTTGGAAGATATAAAGTTTTATTTCAAGTACGTACAAGTAATCCATTCCTTAGTAAAAAGTGTTTATACCATGATTTTTGAAAAGAGGACCATATAGCATCATTTAAAACATTCAAACATTTACATCTACTCTTTAACAAATTTGGGGACATGGAGAGTTTAATGAAAGTACGTACCATGAGAACCACTCACCTGAGGTCCAAGCTAATCCTAATTGCAACGGAAAGCAACCTAAGGTTCACACGTTACCCTGAATATGTGGCACAAAACATCACAATCTAATAAAGCAAATAAACTATTTATCTTTATCCAAACGGACCCTTCCCAATCATTACAGATTTCATTCTTAGCTTCTGGTGTTAATTAATTCATTAATTAACTTCATTCATCTTTTAAATTAATGCCAAACAGAACCTAAGCCCTTAAGAATTCATTTCAGCAATTTATTCAACACTTATAGGTGGATGGGTCGACCGAGATGGTCGATGAGTCAACCCAAAAGAGTTACAGAGGGCTTTGAGTCGACACAATAAGGCTGTGAGTCGACCCAAAGGCAAACAGATCACTGTGAGTCGACACCAGGGGCTGTGAGTCGACCCAAAGGCATAAAAAGGTATTGTGAGTCGACACCAGAGGCTTCTGAGTCGACCCAAAAGTGAAACAGTCGTCCCTAGGTCGACCCAACAAGCTATGAGTTGACCCAAATGAGGAAGGTCTTGGCATTCAGCTTCAGGAACGAACACCGTCCGGACGTCGTTCGTGCTCCGTCCAGACGAAACTGAATTGTCCGGACGCTGGTGAGTTTTCGTCTGGACGGAAAACACCAGAGGCCATGGTTTTGGATTTCGGGGGCACGTGAGTCGACCCAAACTTCGGAACAGCTAACAATGGCTTTTGAAACTTGGGTTTTCTAGTTTTTCTTCATTCCTTTTCTTCTATAATCATCATCTAGGATATTTTATCATATTTTGAATGATCTTCCACATGTTTTCTTGGTCGATTACACAACGTTTTCATTCATGGAATCATATATATATAACTATTATATTCATATTACTGATATATCTATAATATATATGTATAAATTAGACCTATTTATCTCTGGTTCTCCATACATTTAATCCTATATTTTATATTTAATCATATGCTTTGGTGGTCTGATCATAAACTAAACTATAATCTGTTAATATGATGATATATATATATATATATATATATATTCACTGTGTGAATATAAAATCAAAATAGAGGAATGGTTCTTACCAGAAATTACGCAATAGTGATAAGGACGATGATGATGATGATCGAAGTGGTTGTGCTAGGTGGTGGTGGTGGTCCACGGTGGTGATGTTGGATTGTGGTAGTGGTGGACAGTGGTGGCAGAGAGCAGAAAACTGAGAGAGTTCTGTGAGACGGAAAGAATGTGATCACACAAGGGAGGAGACTTCCATATAAATAGGGGAAGGAGGCCACGAGATTAGAGATTTACCTCCCTCGTTTTCCTCCTCAAATCTTGTCTTCCATAAAACGCCTATCCAAAAAGGAATCACAGTTGTCTTTCTTATTTTAAATATTCTGCTACGGCTGTCAATGCAACTTCCCTCTTTATCTTCTGATTAACAATTTCTTGTTCTTGTTTCTTTTTATTCATTCTTCCCTTAATTAATTAAGTACTAACAATTTTAATTTATTCTATAAATTATTTAAAGTTTTATTAAACTTATTCTTTTGAGATTCCTTCTTGATTACTTTATTTATTTATGTTTTTATTTAGTTAGTTTATTTGTAAATTAATTAATTAAATTATTGAATTAATAATTAGTTTTAAAAGTTTTAAAATTTTACCGGATTTTACATTCTCCCCCCCTTAAAAGAATTTCGTTCTCAAAATTAGAATACACTAATCTTGATGATGCAATTGTGGATTAATGCTACCACGCTTCGCGGCGCACTCAGATTATACGTTTACAAATTATCTTCCCTAAGAGAACTAATTAACATGATTACGGATCTCATGGTTCAACTTGATCGTAAACATAATCAATTTTATTAGAGTCATTATTAATACAACTCATTTATTCTAAAACTTACTTCTTACTACTTATCAACTATTCTTAGCCAATTCTCCACTGACGCGGCTAATTTCGCTTTATTTTTAACCTATCCTTCTTCGTAATAATTAATTATTCTTATTCCTCACACCACAGATGGTGCAGCATCCGCCTCCTCATGAGAAAGAGCATAAACACACCCTGGAGTAACTGCACTTTGTCCTTTCGTTTCCTTACTTCTGCAGTGTAGACACCCCATTTTTGATTAAACCGAACATCGGTCGTTTCCCGTAGCCTTCCAATGATGAAAAGTGCATCAGTCACATCCAAATGAACTTCTACACTTATTCGAAAGTTCGAAGGGTACTTCCAAGTGCAAACCCAAACACCCCGAGACAACCCAGGATACCCTAGAAAATACCAAAAACACGCATTGGTGAGTCACCAGGCGCTCGCCACTCATGTAGAGCACGCCACCTACCCCTAAATATCTCATGCCATCTAAAAACACTCTATTGATAGCGCACGCCATGTCATTTTTACCCAATGACCCAAACCATCTCAGGAACACAAAACTAACCCCAAACCGACCTTAGACCTAGCGCACGCCAACTCCCATGCATCGCGCACCAACTCCCATGTGTCGCGCACCACCTTTGAAGGAACTTTGACCCCAAGTCATCTCCTCACTCATTTTCTTATAAATAGGCCACCCCCCAAC